>JABUQX010062379.1:0-25341 GCA_015478945.1 Trachelipus rathkii | reverse complement strand
CTCAAGGACGAGTTATAGGAATATGAGTATTATTTATAATTTACAATATAGGCATCATATATATATTTGAGTACCCAATCACCTTTTATACAAGTATAACGAAATGAATTTTACTTTGACTACTTTATTAGTTGATATATATATTAAAGCGATGTGAGAATGACGGATGAATTCTTAGCTCACTGGTCTATTAGTGGGGGTCATCATAGTACATCGGATTTAAGGGAAAACCAGCGAATTCGAAGATTTTCTTGTTTCTTTATGATGTAAGTGAAAATTTCTATATTGATCTCAGCGATAAGTTTTTGGGCATCTATAGTAGTAGACGAGTTAGAGATAGGTCTGAGTATTTTTTAAAAATACTTCATTCAGTGGGAGAAATAATTAAGAAGATAGTTTATAAGTAACATAATTAATATTAGATATGATTGGGAATAATGGGTGGAATAAAAAACCTGTTCACATTACCCCAATTGATGGTATTATTATTATTATATTATAGTATTAATTATTATTAGTTATTATATATTCATCATTATTTTGATTATTATTATTATTATTGAGATATTAGTTATTAATTTATTATTATTATTATGTATATTCAATTCTCAAATAAATTCTCTTTTCTAAGTTATTTCATTTTTATCTTCATATTGAATAATCTTATTATAACAAGTTTGCGGCTTAAATGATATATTGGTTAAAAAAACTCCAAAACCCGGACCGCGAGATCACGGAGCGGTCGGCACCGCCGCCTGTGCGAGGGAAGTGGGGGATGATATAGAGGGGGCGGCCGAAGGCTCCACCCCGTACAAACAATAATATAATAAATAGTATCCAAATATCAATTTATTTATTATGCATTCGGCTCACCTACAAACTTTACTTACATTCATCAAATTTAAACTGAAATCAAATGCCTAAGCTTACCACGTGCATTAAAGTGCTTATCTCATTTTTATAACTAATTAATTAAGATAAGACACAAAAAAATATACACAAAATTTTATGTTTTATAGAAAGAAGAGAGTGTATATGAAACACCTGCTATGAAATTACACAATAGGAAGCAAATGTGATAGGGGAAAAAATTTCTCACATTGTGAGCATTCTCTAGATAAATGTATCTCAACCTCTAATTCATTTAGAGAGCCAAGAACAACCTTTTTGCAAGTAATATATTGATATTAGTGTTCCTATATAATATAGAGGAAAGTCAACATCCTATGATAAAAAAGATTAAAAAGACACACTATACCCCTACATTTCAACATACCCCTTACAACTAACGCTATTCTATAAACTCGAAAAAATTGCGTTACTAAAAAAAAAGAATAAAAATATAAAAATAAAAAATATATCACTCGTGATTTCATATGAGATACAACTAAAAAAGTATGATAAATATTCCTTTATAGTAAATTATAATAATTAGGCTGAGAGTCTATACAAATATGGGGTAACTATGATTTTACGTATTATCACTATCAAGTACTAGTAAAGTGGAGAAAAACGGTTCACTGAAAGTAGTAATTCTAAGATATTAATTTTTCAATAAATAATAATAATAGTAGATAATAACAAAAGAGAACTACTATATTAATATAAGTACTAGTTAGCTATGCTAATATATCGATAAATCACTATAATGATAATTCTGATTATTTGAGATAATTACTAAAATAAAGTTTCTCAATAATGTTTATTCAGGTACAGTACTATAGATACAAAAAGTAGTAGAAGTATACGAAGTAAGGTATATATATATAGAGTATATCTATATATAGTCATATACGTATAGGATATATAGATAATATCATAATTTTTAAATCTGAACTAAATATACCTACGAGATAAATCACCTGTATATATATATATACTATATATATATATAGATCTGACACGATCTCGTGTTAGTTACCGGAGACAAAATTCTTCTTTTATATAGGCAGCACTACAAAGTACGGGAAAAAAAAGTACCGACAATAAAATCATGATGTCTGAGCTCTTAACTAAACTAATAATAATTTATTAGTTCAGTGCTCTTTATTAATTGAAAAGGTCATTTTTTGAAGGATATTTATTTTTTATTTTGGTCCTGTTAAAATTTATGGAATATATATATTATATTAATTATATTATAATTATACTATAATATATATATATATACTATATAGTATATATATGATATATATATATATATAGTATATATTATTTAAGTTATTAGATATATATATATATATTATAATTAATAATATATTATGATATATTAACTATATATTTAATATATATATATAATTCTATAATTATAATATATATATATATATTAATTATAATAATATATTATATATATTATAGTATATATATATTATGTATAGGTTTACTTATATATATAGTATATGTATCTATATAAAAAGATTAAATTAAATTAATATAAGCTCAGATTTTTTTCCTGGTTATTATTCATCAGCCTAATAATACATGATGATTGGGCTCATACGGATACATCATAAATTAATATCATACTATTATACGATATCGTTACTCACATACGATGACATATACAAAAATTTACTCTTTAGCTATATTCACGATTATATGAGATACATTAGTTTCGAACTTAATTTCTTCAATTGAGGAGAGAGATTAACTCGATACGTAAGTTTCGCCGTATTACAGGATACTAAGATAACTATACTAGAATTGGTTATAAGATATTATTTAAAAATTGAGATAGATTAAGTTTATATACGTTACTACTATCTTAACGGTTTTTTAAGAATTATATACATGTAGATTAGAGTTTTGCTTATAATTATTAGGATACATATAGAGAGATACAGCTCACAATAAAGCCCAACCAGTACATTCAATGGTTATTAACTTTGCATTTGCGGATAAGGACTTAGGCCAGATATAATTATCCTCACACGGATTAATGTACATTTTATTTATCCGAGGTTTTTAATGATATCCATATAGATAAATTTCTAGATATTTTAACATGAATATATCTATACATTGTCACACTGTATAGCTATTAATCTAGTATCCGAGATAAAAGGTACAAATTAGGGAAGAAGTTTATATGCCCACAATAGATATCAAGGTTATATGTCACGAGTAGATTTGAGTATAAAAATGTATAGATCGAGGTTGGAGCACTGATATGTGCGAATTTTCAACTTGGGGCCGATAGCCTATCGCCCCCCTCTCTTAGAACACGCATGCTTAACGATACGCTTGGTGAGAGAGAGGTATGTATAAAAATAAGATCATTTTCACCAAGTTAGTGAACATACTAACAAATAAGAAAATTCAGAAATAAAACATTGTATTTCTCAATAAAATTACTTAGTTGATATCCAAAATAAGTTATATTACTAAATCTATTAATATTATATATATATATCTATATGAAATATATATATATATAATTAATATTTATATTACTAATATATAAATACTAGTATATTATATATATATATATAATATATATATATATAATATCTATATCATATATTATATATACTATTATATATATAAATATATATAATATTATATTATATAATATTATAGATATATTAATATTAAAAGCTCTACACATTGGAAGATGAAAATGTATTGAGAATATGACTAAAATATGGTTAGGAACACTGATATTTTTAGCCATATCACGCTGAATTATTCCTTTTACAAAAATATACCAAATAATCGCGTATATAACAGTTCTATCATCAGACAGTCTCGTCTTTAGTAGAGATTGTGAATATGACTCATGCTAAATCTGAGAGTTCTTTCTATTGGCTGAATTTGCTATGTAAGATGATAGTGGGGTGTATGTATATTGGGAGATATAAAACTGATGTAGACGAGATTCGCAAAGGGAGATTTTCGACTTTGCGACGTCTATATAATATTATTGAATGGCCTGCTAATTGCCCTCTCTCTGATGCATTTGCTTGTAGTCGTGGTAGGTGCCAGTTGATATTTCATAATCAAAAAATCGAGGAGCGCGACGCACCCTTCTTTACAAGAACCTGATCATATGGCAGTCACCTCGCCACCTATTTGTGGCGCATAGGTTCGCTTCGAGAGTGCAAGTAAGAGCCTTTATGGCATGAAACATTTTTAATACTCAGCATGAGGCACGGTCTTGGACTATCTCTACATTTCGCTCATTGCAGATAGTATTCCGCTAATTAGGTCGCTGTAACACTGTGAGCAAGCACTTCTACCTCTGAGAGTTGCTGGATTTGAACCAGAGCCAATACTTGATATTTTAGGTTCATCGCATATATCTATCTATGAATTTGAGGAATAAATCTTACCCGAAACCTATATGAAAACTTTGATCTGGCTCCGAGTGGCTGTATATTAGATAGAGAGGATATGCCCGCCAGTACCGCTGCTATGATTATTTTTTTATCAATTCTAGAGAGAGTGGTCAACAAGCTCGCATAAGAAATAATAGTGTGCATTTCATTCTAGCGTTATTACTAGATTCTTAATAGTATATATTAGTATATATATAGTATATTAACTATTAATATTATTATATAGTGTCATATGATATTTATATAGATATAATAGTATAGTAATATATATATTAAATATATATATTATATTATATATGGTTATATTATATAATATAATATTTATTTATATTAATTTTATCATATATTATATTATTTATATATATTTTGTATATGATATATTATAGCTATATATTAATATATATAATATATAATATTAAATATTAAATATTAATATATTAGTACCTCTACAGGTAAATCATCTTCTTCTCAGCTCCTACTAGCATCGTAACGGCCTTCAATCGTCTTTTACATATGGAGGTCCTCTAACCAAGCTTCTCCTATCTCTTCCTACTTGTTTTTGAGTATCCCTATTGATCTCTGCTTCCGCATACTCCTCTATTGCTCCACTCTCCTACTTACTGCATAATATCTCTCCTCAGGTACTAACACAACCTGCTCTCAAATCTGGCTGCAGTCCATCTTAGTTTAAGTTAGACTTCACTCTAACCTATTTCCTTATTAATTTATCGCTCTTTACTCTATTGTCTGTACATTACTTTTAGTCTTTCCCATTAATAGTTCCATAAATTTAAGTCATCTTCAATCATTAGGAACGTTTTCTCTTCACTTTTGCAAGTCTGGGCGAACTATCGCATACACTTCATGATTCGTTCCGGCTATCCAGTATCTTGCACACGAGTATAAGCTAGTAGAATCGGTGTTAACAACGCCACAGCTCTCTTATATTCCACTAGGCTATTCACGTTTCCTCCTCACCTCCACACATACACGATAATTTTCATTGCCTAGTTCGTTTGTCAGTTATGTGAGGCTACACACCTAGCTGCTCTCTAATCAGCTCCCCATACAATGATGCCTATGGCTATTTGATCTATGCATCAATGCCCTACAACACATTATTTTCCTCATACTTCATCGCCTTCTCGCTCAAATAATCCAAAACAAGGATATCTGATACATTTCTCCACCAGGTCTATACCAGTCTCTAGTACCCGCTTGGTTCTTACAGCGCATTTCCTCAGCTTCACTAGCGTCTCTCTTACATCCACTCCTGCAGTCTCGTTCATTGGCTTAAGTTCTTATAGCGACACTCCGATATATCTCCTCATTATCTTTTTGTTTTTACATAAGATGCGAGACCACGGCGCTCTCAGAGATGGTATTGGTTTTGAAAAACTGTGTGCTCACTAAGGAACCTTTCTCAACTGGTCTTTTTCCTTCTTAGTGTTAAGCAGCAAACCACACCAAGTCATCCGCCGTGATGCGCACAGAATATCACCGTTCCAACATTTCTCCTCACTACTATCTACTGGTATCCCGTCGCTCTACTCTTTATCCCGACTAATTCTACTTCTATCCGCCATATCAGCTTCATTAAGATAGAACAATTGGCATGACAACAAGCTTTCTAACTTTATGGTTACTTCGCGAGGTTCCTCTCATACCACCTTATGTTATAGAGGTATGCCTCAAGAGGCACCATCTGCACTCCTGTGAGTGTTATTACATATTCGTAGTTCTACATTGCAAAGTGTTACGTAATTATCCTTCTCGTTATATTTGAGGCTCTCAGTATCCCCACTCCAGCGGCTCCTCTCACCTTTTATCTATCTTTTGCTTAAGTCAACTTTTCTTCTCTATATCCATAGAACTGCGCACTAGTCCTCATCTCTAGGCACTAGATTCAATGCACGCTTATATACCCATATCTATCAAAACTATATATCATCGTTTATCAAGTACATATCCCATAACTACAATTTTCTTAGGACCGCTAATAAATCTTCTCTACTGGTAATGGAACCAAGAGAGGTTACTCGTGCGGTGGTATTTCTGTTTGACATCTGGTGTGGATTATAAGCGTGCCTAGTTATCGGCCGTGTTTCTCTAAACTATGATGCGTATTCTTGCCTCTATAACTCCCTACAGTCATATATTTCTCTACTGCATATGTTTTCTAGTTGTGCATGTGGTTATCCATACAGTATGACTACCTAATCTCCAGGAGTATTTAATTTAACACGTAATCCGAAGTTTAGATGAGATCTCTTTTCGCCTTATAGGTTATATGTTTAGTGGAAACGTGGTATTCGGTATCGTATATCCTCCTTGAATCCCTCCTGGTTTACTGAGATATAAGCTGGATCCGAAAGCAACCTCCTAGCAATGGTTTTATCGGGCTCGTCACGTTAGTACCTATAATTACACCTATCGACAATTTCAGAATTCCCTATCTTCTCTTTCATTTTTCTCTCATCTCCCCTCCTTTATTTACTATTTAATGCATGGGTACTCGCTGTAACACCATTTCTTCCCTCGCTCTATATTCGTCCGGAAGCTTTGAGCCGAGTCTATACTGCCATCGTCTCGTTGCCAGAGCTACGCTAATTGCCAACTCCTCATGTGATCTCGCTTCTCTCTTCGAAGTTTCTGCCAAGAGTCGTTGCCAAGCCTATTTGCCGGAGCGTATGACTCCGCATCTTCAATCCCTCTGTTACAAGTGCCAACTATTGCTGTAGATGCTACCACCTGTTCATCTCCACAACTATGTAACAGGTCTCTGAACGGGTATTCTCGTCCTTATTCCTCCGTGGCCGGTTATTGTTACCCTGTTGACTTTCTCACAAACCAGAACTTCTCTTCACAAATTACCTGAATTTATGCATGAGACTTATTGGTGCTTTCTCTAGACAATGTCTCTATAAGTTTTTTTGTCAGTGGGCTGAGTAAGAATCTTACTATTTACATATACTTTGCGATTCTCACTCTTCGTGTCGCTTCGTCTCTCTCTTCTGCTGTCTTGCGTATTCTTGTCTACTCTATGTCCTCCTCAACTGTCTCCAATCTGCTTGCACGCGCTGGAGAGTGAGTGGAGTCAGTTGTCGGTGTTGAATGTTTTATTTTTGCGCATGTCTCAACATTATAACCTATAATCTTTTTTCGCTCTTCATTGCTCCTCACGCATTCCCATCTACAGATATCCACTCTGTAGGTTGTGATGTGTGTTTACTTCGTGTATCCTCCTACACCACATTTCTTATTTCTTCACTCCTCAGCCGTAATACATCACCTGCTGCTCGCTTACAGTTGCTTACCACCTCTCCACATCTCTCTCTACCTTTATAATGTGGCACCCTTTCCTAATTGTTCGAGCGAGGCTCAAAATATACTCTCACGATTTGTCTCCTTCTCTTCAAATGACACTACATCTCACGTGACTCGTACTGTTAGGAGAGGAGAGGTTCTTCTTCTTCTTCTGCCTCAAACTCTTTATTTCTTCATTCTGAAATTTAGTTACTCTCCAATTATTTTTTTATTGACTACGATTCTGTTATTACATCATAAATTTCAATTTTTACATTCTCTCTCATTATCTATATTCAGTCATCTATTTTATATTGAAAATTTACATTTGCAACATCTACGATCTTGATCCTGAAAAACTTGGCAAATTTTATTCCATCTATTATCTTTGTGAAGATATGTGAGTATCTCTGTTGGAAAAACCCACTCATTGATCTTCATGTCCCGTTTCTTCTATATACCACCGACTACTGCTCTATTCAACATCTTCTCCTTCATTTTTCGCTATCTTTCTCTCATACTTCTCACCTCTATCCAACACCGACTCCCGTCCTCCTTCTCTCCACTCTTGGCATCTGACAATCTCTCAATAGCTCAATAATACATCGTTCCTCTCTCTTCTTCCGTCCCACACCTTTTCTAACATTCTGATTCTTGGTTCTCTTTTTCTTCCTTCTGGATATCTATTATATATATATATATACCCTATCTATATATATAACTATTACTATTAATATTATATCTATACAGTTTTATATATATATATATATGTACGTATATAAAATCATCACTCTTATATAATATAATTACCTATACCGTATACGGTATATATATCGCTATCTAGTATGATTACTATATCACCTTGCTAATCTCTCGTAATCTCTCGTATCATATATATAAATCTATATATATATACTATTACTATACTATTATCTTGTTGTCGCTTACAGTCTATTATATATATATATATATCTATATACTATATATATATTTACTATCCTACTAACTGTCAGTATGGATATAATATTAAATCGTGCATTGATAAATAAATTTTTGATAAATTATCGAAGTAATCCGATTATCGGATTTTTGTCCGAATACATCCTATTAGAACATAATTCGCTATAAAGCGATAACCGAATACTCGAATACATTTAGGAATTTCTTGATCCTAAGCGATACCGATAACCGATTACAAAATGTATCGATCGATACGTATCGCCGAAAGCTCTCTTAAGTGTACTCTAGATACTCCGCCCCATCGCCCTGTATTCCACCTCCATATACCTGCCTTTCTTACTCCTCCTCCGCATATCTCTTATATTTTTATATAGTAATTATAAAATTTAATTTTGTAATATAATTTTATAGTTCTTTTTTTGTAACCTGTATTTATGTATATTATCTATATTTGTATTTGTGTCTTATATAGCTCACATAAGTTTATATAGTATCTCTCATTAAATCTTATATTATCATATAGCTAGGTATATAGTAGTTAATGAATGAGTCAACGAAGATTTTACTTCTTCTTCAAGCGGGCATTTCGAATAACACTTGGATCCTCCTGCGTTGCTCCTGAGGTAACAGTGACGCGGGATAACTCTACGTCGCTCTCTCACCATCCTAGGCCATCCACGTCCCCAAAAAAAACGCTTCAAACTCTAGTTTTTTTAAAGAATAGCGCTAACTACAACATCTCCACTATATATATATATTATCTATCTTATATCCATATATATTATCTACAATATAAATATATCTATATTATATTTTATATCCCATAATTCAATTTTTTCCGTGATGACGAATATTGGCTTTATGCACTTCATGTTTCTCTATAGTTTCAATTCACTACATAGTCTTCTCTATATTATATCATTATTGTTCACATAACTGATTCTGTAATAATACTACTTCTAATAATAAACTTCTTTGAAGAAAGAATTCTTCTCAACTAGTTCACCATGTCTGTTTCCGACACCCTTAGCATTATATATACCTATTATAGTATATCTTATCATACACTTATATCACTCACTCGCTTATATATATATAGTAATATATAACCCGCTATTGATATAGCTACTATATCTCATATTATATTATTATCTCATATATAGACGATATATAAAATTATATATATACTATCATATCATGCTCGATTTCTTTTGCCTGGTGATCGCAACGTGCATAATAATCCGAAAATAATCACCCGAAAGAAATTAAGATACTTTATGAAGAAAGTTTTTTAAAGGAAAATGCTAGATTAAAATGTTTTGAAATAATATAACAATCGTTCTCCTTTCAATTAAATGAAACAAGTCTGCTAATATTCATCAATAAATTTAAAGGGTTCGGTGAAATTTGTACGTTTGGCAGCGTATTGATTAGAACTCAGATTGAAGTGTGGTAATATTTTACATTATAATATTTTGACGATTCACGAACGGAAAGTTTTGCCCTTCTCTTTAATTAATTTTTAAAAAAGAAAATATGATCACAATATATATATTATATATATATCGTCTATATATTATATATAGCATATATATATTTCAATATGTATATACTATAATAATATTATAATATATATATATCATATATACTATATATATTATATCTATCTACTATTGTAACTATCTTATATCTATATATATATATATATATATATAAATATATATAATATATATATCTCTCAATATATGTGTGTGTGTGTTGTGTGTGCTGTGTGTTGTCAGCCTTCAGATTAGTCGACACCTGTCTAAAAAACTTCTCTTATGCCTACATAAAAATCTCGAATACAGTTTTTGAGAATCCAGTCCGAAAAATTAAGATAAAGGGCTACCTAATGATCAAAAATTATATATACAGTAACTGAACTTTTTGTACCCCATAAGTAATGTTGCCGCCAAAAAATGTTTCAAAATTGAAACAGAATTTTTCCTCAAGTTTCTCAGACATCTATCCCTCGTTCCCAATTTATTTCTATTTTAAAATGTTTATTACTTTATTTAATTAAGCTTGTAAGTTGGTAAAACTAGGAAATGCATTTTAATGATCAATTATGGTCAATTTTAAAGTGTATTCCTTCTTGATTTTTTTTAAAAAAATCAATTTGGATTTTTTTGATTTTTTTGATAGTTTTTGATTTTTTTGGATTCGTAAAGTCACGCGAAATATATTTTGCAAGTTATACCTCTCAAATTATATATCGCGAGTGAACGGTTTATCGAATCGGTACAAATCGAAAAAAATAAAAAAAATTAATAAAAATCACAATATTTGATTTTTTTTAAAAAAATCAAAAAAACACTAAAATCTCTTGCCCATCCCCTGATTTTAAGATCTCCCTAAATTTCCACTAAACAGAAAAAGACAACTTTCTTTGTAATGGTGTTCCTCTTTTCATATATAATTTAATTAATATTAACAATACAAGTTATAAAATTAATTTTGGTAACTATAGTTTTTTTGAGCTCACAATTTCAAAGATTATCAAAAATTAGAAATAAAGCTTAGGCAATTATTTTCAGATGAAAACTGGATATGTATAACTACTTAAAGGCTTGGTACAGTCAATTGGAATGCTGACATCCCTTTTTTTTTTTTTTTTTTTTAATTAAACGAATAACCGTCGGGCTTCCGGTACACTCCGGTGTCTCACAATCACTCACACAATAAAATTATTAATTCCGCTCGCACAATTCGTACACTAAATTCATCACACCCATTCTCTTTAGATAAAAAATAAGTAAAACGAATCCAAACATTTAACTGAGCTCACCACATGTGATGGTAATTTTTTTGTCATTTACCGATATAAACAGGCGCCGTGACTGAATCAATCTTCTCACGTACCAGCATATAATGACTCGACGACTCGAGTCAGCAATTCTCCAACTGTAAGTCGCTGAACAGAAATTGGACTTTTGCATATATATATATATATATAGTATTTAATATATATTATATATAAATAATATATATTATATATACTATATATGAGTATATTAAATGGTAATATATTATATATATATATATTCAGAAACAGGCCAACTTAATTCCATGGTTGCAGTCCGTTTTCATGAAACGTACATGTAAGTCATAGATTGATCTGGTCAAAAAGAGCGTTAAAAAAAAAGCACCAGAAATAAGCATGAAAAAAACTATGAAGGCGCAATATGACATGCATGGCACACGCACACTAGCATGTGTACTGAAAAAAAATAGTTCAAAAACGAAGCATCTGGTAACCATAAAACTTGGGGGGAAATAATAAGATTCAATTTTACGTGTAAATATAAAATTAGGAGACGGGATAACTTTTTTCAATGTCATTGTTCAAGGTTCATTTTATGTTTTGCTTTCTTTACAGTTCATTTCAAATATCTCATGTAAGTTACATGAAAATCGGTTGATGTCGCTATTTTTGATGTTTCTTTTTTTTTTTTTTTTTTTTTTTTTTTTTTTTTTTTTTTTTTTTTTATATATATAATTTTCATTATTTTTCAACCTCATAACTTTCTTAGGGATATTTCTATAGTTTTTTTATTCTTTACGTTTCTTTTTTTTTTTTTTTTTTTTTTTTTTTTTTTTTTTATCAATACATTTCATTTTAGCTTTTCATGTAAGTTTCATGAAAACTTCTGGGATCGTGAAAATTAAATAGGACCTAGAAACATGTGTATTATAAGTGCCTGTTTCAAATATTTGTTTATTTTTTTTATAAATACTGGTAAAATTTCCCCAATATAAGTATAAGAGTTGCCAAGTACTAATTTAGATAAGTGATCATTTTTGTATTTTAGTTGCGAATTTTGCATATTTTATTCGCAAAAAAGTTTAACCTACACCTACCGAAATATCACGTCATCATATATATTACGTCATGCAATTAAATAAGGCTCTGTGATTGGTCAATACCGTGACGTCACCAATATCTGACAACCAATCACAGATCAAATAATTCCCATACATAATAGCCTATTCACTTTTTCGCCATATCACCCTATTACTACCGAAGATAATATCGAAGACCCGTTTCCGAATGTAGAAATAGCAGTTAGAATCTTTTTATGCATGATAGTCAATAACTGCAGTGGGGAATGCTCTTTCTCAAAATTGCAAAGAATCAAAACTGACTGCGAAGTACAATGCTTCAAGAAAGATTCAACAATTTGTCGCTGCTGTTCATTGAAAGCGATGTGCTTAAAGAAATAGATTTTGAAAAAGTCATTCATGATTTTGCTAATCGAAAATCCAGAAAAGTGCCTGTTGGAGCAGTGTAGATTTTTTAAGTATGTTCGCATTTGTTTGTAAATTTTAAAATATAAAAATAACAAATTATACTAACTAAGATGTTAAACGTTTATGTTAATACCTATCCTAAATTCCTCTAAAAGGCCCCCCACATATCCTAAAGTTCCAGGACCCCACTTGGCTTAAGACGGCCCTGACTGCGACGAGTGAAGAAAGTAGTTGCAGTCCAGAAACTGGTGAAACAAAACCCAGAGTGCCTGTCTATTTTATAGATAGAGGTTGAGATTTCTTATGATTCAGCATATACGGTTTTAAGCGAAAACATGCGCAGATCTCAACAAGCTTTCAGTTTGATATGTGTCAAAAATATTTCTTCTCTGAAGACTTGGCATTTCCAGTGGGAGACTTAAAGAATAGAACAATTCACAGAGATGGGAATGTGGTCGAAGGAGCTAAGAAAGGGAAAGTTTAGCAGTGTAATAGAAGAATTGAAAGTAAAGAAAAGGACTATTATGTAGGGCTAGTCTTCAGACTATCAGCTATGCTGTTAAAGATGGGCACCATTTCTCAAAGCTGGTTGTGGATAAAGAATTTGTGGTCGAGCTCAACTACTTATGTTTTGAGAGCTAGACCGATGATTTCAAAGAAAGTTGAAGACCAATAGGGTTGTGTTCATTTTGGAGAAATTAGACGATTAAGCGACTGCGAGAAAATGATTAATTTTTTCTGCATATGAAATTTTTTGAAGATTCCACACTAGGAACAGGAGAACTAAAAACGTTGTTGCGTTCATAAAAAAAAATTGAGGATAGAAATAGCAAATCGGGAATATAGAAAGATTTAGATGTTATCGGTTTTATCAATCTCATTAGTTTTAATTAAAAACAAGAGGTAAGTAAGATCTAGAGAAAGCGAAGTCGTGTTCTTAAAATCAGTTTTTAGGCTAATTTAATATGAGAACAGGAAAAAAAAGAGAACCATTCAAACTATACAGAAAACAAAGTGGTATTAGAGACGGCAAAAATAGTAGTATTTATATATATATTATATATATATATAAATATATTAATATAATATATATATATATTATATATTATATAATATATATATAATATATATATAATATATATATATATATATATATAATAGTAATATATCTATATTATATTATATATATAAGTGTGAGTGTGATATTTATAATATATATATATATATATATACAGTATATCAATATATATATATATATAATAAATATATATGATATATATATATATATATAAAATGTATATATATATATATATAATATAATATTATATAATATATATAATATATATATATATTAGTATATATTATATATATATATATCGTATTATCTTATATATCTAATTTTTTTTATATATACTATAAATATATACTATATATATAGTATATTATATTATTAGTGAATATATATATAGTATATATAATACTATATAATATATAGTATATTTATTATATACTATATATATATATTATATTTTTTTTGACAGTTATCACCACCGCTCACGGACGAAGCCCTATTTCAAGGAGGGGTGTTACATTAACAAAATTCACACTCACACTCATACGATGAGCACAGACGCGGGCTTGAAGTGAGGGAGATTTTGAGATGAGTAGGAAACACAGGGAAGATGGAAGTAAGAGAATGTCCACAGAACACGATGGCCCGGTGGCAGGAAAAGTAAGGAGGCACCCACATGCGAACTAGTCTGGAGTGCTAATATCAACACAAAAAACTCATGTGCGCCGACACAGCACCCCTGTGCTACGAAGGCGTCTTAAAGGAGGTGGAATATGAGTGATCAGCTCCCTGGAGCACTTGACGTAATATTATCTACCTAGAAGAGATAAATCCCCAACGTCTCGCCGCAGAGATAAAGAGTCAAGGGAGTTTGAAGATAAAAGACAGTCAATAAGTCTTTTTAGCTTTACTCGGACCCTAAATCCAAAAGCCGGGTAAAACCTGAGCCCCCCAGATATGAGAGCAAGTACTCCATACAAGGGGCGATGAGCCCTTGTATAACTGGAGTAACTGTGGACAGAGAAAAAAAGTCTCGCAGTCTTAAACAGAACTTCCAGTTCTTTGAGGCCGCGCTTAGCAAACCATTGTGATGTGAGGTTCCCATTCATTTGCTGATTATGTTTAAATCCAATGATGTTTATATTGACAGCAAGATAGACAACAGAACCATCGAAAGAAATGCAAAAAATTATTTGGTATCTAGAGAAGGAGATTTGTAGAGTTGGGTTTTAAAGCATTAAATTTCCACAAAGAAATAAAAAAAAAAAAAAAAAAAAAAAAAAAAAAAAAAATGGTTTGAAAATTCACCCGGAAATGCTATCCAGTTTGCGAGAATTGAATCGCGAAAATATTAAGACAAAGTTCAATTCTAGAAGTAAAAGAAGGAGCAGATTGAAATGAAGTTGAAAGAATGAAGGGTCGAGTCGATCGGCATAGAGTGGATAGAGTTAGATGTCAGACGAGAAGATCATTAATGAAAAGCAGGAATAAAGTAGGAGATAAGACAGAACCCTGAGGAACACCACTATGGACAGAAAAGGAAGAAGAAGTCGCCCCATCAACAACAGCCGATATTGAGCGATTTGAAAAGAAAGCTAGACATAAGTAAAGCAAGAGAAGGAGGAAATCCAAATATATATAATATAATATATATTATATTATATATAATATATATATATATATATATATATATATATATATATATATATATATATATATATAATATATATATAATATATATATATATATATATATATATATATATAGATATATAATATATATATATTATTTTAGTTGTTAGCTCAAAGTTTACTCATTTTCCATTAATTCCATTGCTTTTGAATAAAGCTGTTACTTTTAACGACGAAATGAAAAAAAAAACTGTGAAAAATTATTCACTGAATATTAATACAAAAAAGGGGACAGGCGTCCGAGATCAAGCAACAAAGACCTATAGTAGGTTATATATATAATATAGTTTATATATATATTAATATATTACTGTACATTATATATTTCTATATACATTATTATATATAGTTATATATATTTATATTATGTCTTGTGATTAGCTCTATACTATATATATAAATATAATATACTATACATATTTAATATAAATAATATATAATATGGGCGTAGGCAGGGGTGCAAGGGGGGCACTTGCCCCCCCCTCCGTAAATCTTGGCGAAATAAAAAATTGCAACCTTTAGATGTTTTGCCTAAAATAGGGTTTATAGTTAGAAAAAACTGAAAAAAGGATACATCAATCGATAGATTATGAAGGAGTTAATTACTAGTTACCAACGTATTATAAACATAACATTTTTTTAAGTTTTAATGTGTTTTCGTTTTCATATTGCTTGAAGTCACTAGTTTGTGGTGCTTTTTATTCAGCTAGCTTCTCCAGACAGTATTCTCCGCTGTTGAACTCTCAGTATGTCGATTAGCATTTGGCGGCTGAAAAAGCTGGTTATATATTATCAATATATATATATATATATATATATATATAGATATATATATATATATATATATATATAATATATATATATATAATAATATATATATATATATATATATATATATAATATATATATATAATATTATATAATATATATATATTAATATGATTATATATGTTAAAATATTGCATAATAATAGCAATTATATAAGATGTTAAAGAGAAAAACATATAATGAGAGGTAAAGAATTTAACTGCCTTCTTTGGGATTGAACCACCGCCATGTTTGCGCGTGAGACAATATGCCCGGTGCTATATGATTGAGCCATCCCCACCGCGAAAAAGTGTGGTATTTCAAGAACTTAATTATAAAGCAACCGTCCCGTCAAGGCGCATTCACCAGTGTCCAGCCTGTCCTATCTCTGTTCTTATTATTTTTAGATGTTAAATATCTGCATAATAATCGCAATTATATAAGATGTTAAAGAAGAACATATAATGGGAAACGTAAAGAATTAACTGCCTTCTCTGTGATTGAAAACCACCGCATGTTGCGCGTGGAGACAATATGCCCGTCGCTATATGATGAGCCATTCCTCCAACCCCGAAAAGTTTTTGGTCAAGAACGAATTATAAAGCAATTATAAATATAAAGAACGAAGAGATGACAGGCTGGACACCTGTGATGTCACCTTGAAGGAAAATCGGTTGCTTATAATTGTTCTTGAATCCAAATTTTGCGGTTGAGGATGGCTCAATCAGTTATAGCACCGGGCAGTATTGTCCTCCGCGCAACATTCGGTGGTTCAACCCAGAGAAGGCAGTTTAATTCTTTACCTTCTCATTAATTGTTCTTTCTTGAACATCTTATATAATTGCGCGATATTATGCAATATTTAACATTCTAAAAATATAAAGAACGAGAGGATAGACAGGCTGGACACCTGGCACTGAAAAAATATTTATTTGCATATGACCAAAAAGTGATTGTCACAACGAAACTTTTTTGTCAATATAGCACCACACAATTAATGGCTTAACATAACCAAGCTGTTTTCGTTACCATAAACGAAATATGTAAGTAACCGTGACCAAAAAATTGGTAATAGTAACCAAATATTTCTTACACTAACGAACATTTAGTCAATTTATTTGGTTGTGATTATCAAATCATCATCAACAAAACTGAAATTAGTTACAAGGACCACAAAACTTTAGTTGCATCAACAACACTATTGATTCTCACAATCAAAATTTATTTGTAATAACCTGTTTGATTTATTTATCATGATCAAATATTTTGTTCGGTTAACCCAAAACATTTATTAGCAATCAAAGTGGGAATTTGGAATTTGGCAATTGCAACTGAATTTTGGTTAGATTTACTAAATAATTATTTTTAGTTACATAATGTATAGTTATAACTGCAAAAGTTTCGTTGGATTTACTAAATATTTATTTGTTTGTGCTAGAATTTGGTCACTAGGACAAAGGATTGTGATTCGGTTAACCAAAACATTTATTAGGAATCAAAGTGGGAATTTGGAATTTGGCAATTGCAACTGAATTTTGGTTAGATTTACTAATTAATTATTTTTAGTTACATAAAGTTTAGTTATAACTGCAAAAGTTTCGTTAGATTTACTAAATATTTATTTGTTTGTGCTAGAATTTGGTCACTAGGACAAAAGATTTTGATTCGGTTAACCAAAACATTTATTAGGAATCTAAGTGGGAATATTGGTTACCTTAGCAACAAATATGGTTAGATTTACTAAATAATGTTTAGTTACAACAGCAATATTTTCGTTGGATTTACTACATATTTATTTCCATTTGAGCTAGAATTTGGCTACTAGAACAAAAGATTTGTAACTATAGCATTCTTATATTAGTTGCAACAAATATATTACTGTACTCTACAGTAAACTTTGTTGATTTGATTTATTTATGATCATCATATTTTATTTATCCACTGTAAATATTTGGTCAAAGCGAAATACTGATTTAGTTAGGAAAATTAAACTCTGTAGGTATAATGGAGAATTCACTTGCCAAAAGTTAAATTAATAGGAAAAATTAACGGTACAAATAACTATAATCTGCTGAATCACCAAATCTATTTTCCTTTATATTTACATTTTAAATAGTGATTAAATTTTTACAATTAATTTTATCACAAAGAAAATCTCAGATCAATCGATACTGAACACCTGAGCTTTTCTTTATAATAAAATTCTATATAAAAATGAGCTCTTCAGTAGGTTAATATCACAAAAAAAATGTGTTTCATATTAAAGTTATTTGTACCGTTAACTATTCCGATTAAATTAAAAAGTTTTAGCCTGTGAATTTTCCATTAAACTTACAAATTGTAATTATCGTTAACTAATCAGTTTTCAAAACCAAATATTAACAACTGATAAAGAAAATATGATCTTCATAAATAAAATACAATGCTTGTGCAATTTTATTTATTTTGTAAAAAATAATCGTAATTGAAATTACAGATTTTAAATTACTAATTATCACAATTAAGTAAATCAGAGTTAAGTTAATTTTACATTTACCTTTTCAGATATTTGAAATAAATTTTATGTAACAAAATATACATTGCTTACAAATTATAATTAGAGCAAAGAAAGTACTTCAATGCTCAAGTGTTAACATAATTGGCAACAGAGGATGAAAAAAAACAGGTGCAAATGATTTATATAATACCACTAATTTAATTTTACAGAAAACATTTTTTAACTTTCCATTCTAAGGCAAATAAAGATATCATTATAATTATAAAATCATAAAGAATAATAATCATAAAGGAATAATAAAATCATAATAATAAAGTATTTATTCATATATTAAAGATTTCCACTTAAAAAATTTTTTTTTTACACCAATAAAAATTAACTTATAGAGTTTTTATAATGACACACTTCGGGCGGGACGTGTGCCGATCGCCCCAAGAATCGGCGCAAAAAAAAACAAAAAAACGCATCGACGGCGGCGAACAAACTTCCCTTCTCTTACAAGGACTTTATCATTGAGATATCTTGCCCTCTTGTTTTTAGTATTAGAAATGAGGTATTGATTAGTAAGATAAAGAGAATAGAGTTAGGTTGAAGATCGAGAGCAGAAAAACATGAACAAGCAGTTTTTCAACGTTGTTGTAGGTTACTTAAAAATACGCTAAAAAACTTAAGGTGTTGGTGGTGGTGGGTGTCCTTTGGCGATGTTACAACAAACTTCCTCTTCTACAGGAAACTTATCATCAGATATCAGCCCTCATCAGATATCAGCCTACTTGTTTTTAGTATCAGAAAATTGAGGTTTGTATTGAAAATAGGTAATAGAGAATAATTAGTGACGAATGAGAGTGGCATGAACAGCAGTCTTTCACTGTTGTAACTAAGTACATAAAGACATCAGTTTGGTTCCTTGGCAATTTAGTACACACTTCCTTTCTCTTACAGGAACTTTATCATCAAGATATCAGCCCTCTTGTGTTTAGTATCAGAAAATGAGGTATGCTATTGAAAATAGGTTAAAAGAACTAATTAGTGAACATCGAGATTTTATGAAACAGCAGTCTTCAACTGTTGTTAACTAAGTAGCTAAAGACATCATTGGTTTATTGGTTCCTTGCCGATTTAGTACAAACTTCCTTCTTTACAGGAACTTTATCATTCAGATATCTCGCCCTCTTGTTCTTATTTAGTACTCAGAAATGAGATTGGTGTTATTGTTACTGAAAAATAGTTTAAAAGAGAAATAATTAGTGAAAATGGAGTATGAACGCAGTCTTTCAACTGTTTGTAACTAACAGCTACCTAAGACATCATTGTTTGCAGAAAAAAATTCTCCTTCAGAGATTTAGACAAACATTCCTTCTTCTACAGGAACTTTTATCATCAGATATCAAGCCCTCTTGTTTTTCTGAATATAACAAAGAAAATAGAGGGGTAGCGGGGTCAGACAAGGTATGTATTGAAAATAGGTAAATTAAAAGAGAATAATTAGTGAAATGAGAGTATGAACAGCACAGTTTTTAATGTTTGTTATCTAAAGACCTTAAAAAACATATTGGTTTGCGTTCCTTGGCCCGATTTAGAAACAAACTTCCTTCTTCTTCGAGGAACTTTATCATCGAGATATCCTCGCCCTCTTGTTTTTAGTATCAGAACAGAGGTATGTATTTTATCACTATTTATAGATTAAAAGGATGAACAATTAGTGGAATGAGAGTTGAACAGCAGGTCTTTTCAAACGTTTGTAACTTACAGTACATAAAGACGATCATTTGGTTTTTGGTTCCTTTGGAGATTTGTATTCAACAATTCCATCTTCTTATCAGGAAAACTTTAGGATCGAGGTGCAGGGATATCAGCCCTCTTGTTGTTGTGGGTGATCGGGAGAAGGATGGAGGGGAGTATTATGTATTGAAATTAGGTTAAAGAGAATAGATAGTAGAAATGAAGAATAAATAGAACAAGGCAGTCTCCCCTTCTTAACTGTTATAATAAGTAACCTAAAGACATCATTGCGGTTTTGGTTTTGTTCTTGATCTGAAATAAATTTTGACAGTTTCTCTTCATTTCTACATGAAACTTTATCATCAGATATCAGCCCCTCTTGTTTTAGTATCAGAAAATTCGATGGCTACTGTTCATTGAAAATTAGGCGTCAACAAAGAGAATAATTAGCTCCGAACATGGAGAGTACTGAACAGCAGTTTTTCAACTGTTGTATCTAAGTACCTAAAAACATCATCTTTTTGGAATTCTTGGCGGATTTAGAAAAACACTTCTTCTTCCTTCTTCTAGGGAAAAGCTTTATTCATCAGATATCAGCCCCTCTTGTTTTTAGTATCAGGAAATGAGTATGTATTTGAAAAATACGCGTTAATATAAATGAGTGACATAATTTAGTGGATCGTGAGGTGTGCTCAGTTTTTCAATGAACTCAAGCAGCATAGTCAATGATTGCTCGAGAGTTATGTAATTCATGTATACGTTTCGTGTATGCGTACTTTACCACAAAATATTAAACGGAGTAGCGATAATGCATACAACTAAATGTATATGTGATCTCATAGATAGTTTGGCCTTGATGCTTTTAAAGTGATAATTATCAAAAACAATCACAATAATAATCATAACAGAGAATCTTAAGAACTGCCAACATGTGACGAAATCAGAGGTGTCTATTTATAGGTACGGCCATTAAAAATAACACGACGATAAGCATTAAACCTTTCCCATAAGTGATAAACTTGCATGTGGACTTCTAGTTATCTATGGGGAAAAAATCTCAGTGTAACAATTATAGTGTAGTTTACTCACTAGCAGTCGAGAGAGTGAAGGTGATTTTCATCAAACATCTTGTTTGGAAATTAAACCGATAATGAAAATCTCTCACTTGATAGCTCTCTCACTAGCAAAAGTGTTTAACGTAGTTGCATACTTTCTTTTTACTATACATGAGCATATAATATTTACTAGATTATATTTCAACCTTATCTAAGTGATTTTTCGCTTCAAAATCTCAATCTATCTAGCCATAAATTTTTAATAAGTGATTTCGACAAATATCACAAACTATATGCGCGTATAGTGCCAGCTAAAATAAATCGATATGCTTAGTTCTTCTTTCAAAATCATTAGTTTAAAGTGTCTACAATTATTGTGAGTGTGTGATAGATATATATTATAATATAACGAAGAGTACACTCCCCAATCTATGGTGATTTTCTCTTTAGTGTATAATTTCTCTGAGAAATATATAAGAATATATACGTAATAATTTGTGTATTTGTAAATTTCCATAGCAGACGATAAATAAAATGTGCCACAAATAACCACCAGCACATCTCTCGCTCTTAAGAACTTGAAGCTGATACATTTGAAAAAAGCTCTTATTTTTTATCAAATAGTAATCATTTTTCCGATGCATGAAAAGTACCATATAATTGGGTTAATTCTCTAAATGACACTCATTATGGTTTTTTCTCGTGGTTTGTTTCTTATGGTCAGAGCGATTAGGTACGTGAGCCACACGCTCTATTCTCTCCTCTCTCCGTCTAACGTAAGGTTTTAAAATTACGTTATCATTCAGATCATCTGCCCTCTTGTTTTTATATCAGAAATGAAATCCTATATTTAAAGTTTCAAGTGAAAAGATATATATTATATGTTATCTCGAAATAAATAAGATAAAAGGTAATAAATTGATTTAACGTGAGAATATCAAATTTACGCACCCTCAGTTATATGTCTTCATTTAAAATCACCATCAACAAGATGTATCATTTGTGCAATCTCCAGTATATTTATGTAGAAATAATTTATAGGTAACCTCATATATAATTAACAAATTATGCGTCAGTTTGTGATTTTCCAGTTTTTCGAAGGATGTTAGTTGACTTTGAAAATACCTTTCTCATGTTACTACAATAACTCTTCCTTCTCTTCCTTCCTTCAGAGGTAAACATTAATTAAATGTGCGGTCTTTACCGCATTATGCTTCTTCTGCCAAGCATTCTCCTTGTATCTTCGCTTTTTCAATGCCTAACAGTATGATCAATAGAAATTACGCATTAAAAGCTATTGAACAAACCCCCAATTGTTTTCATAGCTAAATTGAGTGCACCAATATGTAGATATCAGGTGAAAATAATATTTAAATTTGAATCCAATTTGCATATAAATTTACAATTCAATAAATGATTCGTGGGAAATATAATTTAAAAATCTTTTAATCATCTTGGTGAGAAAATATAATTGTACGTGAGTCAGAATACATATCGCATATTGTGATAGCATAGCAAGGGTAACCATTTAACTTAAAAATATACTAATTTATCTTAATTCGACTCGATTGAAACTTCTTTTAGGAAAACATGGTAAAACATGAAAAAGATACAAACTATATACTCCTAAGACTTTTCATTTGTTTGCTTTTACCAGCTTGTTGAACCCAGATGATTTTGCCATCATTCATTAGGTATCTCATATAAAGAACGGTAGTGTGAACAGATTCTTTCTTCCGGGATGAATTATATTTACTAGTGGCCACTAACAACTTTCCCTATTCCTACTTATTACTCATTTAACAGTACAGACTTTGAACTAGACACTCCATGTTAAGTTTTACATGCGAAATATCCATATAACTGTATTCGGTACTCCACGCGATGAAACATAATCAATGTTCTAACCTTATTCGTGGTTTATATGTGTATAATGATATATATATCCAATGAAATTTTTCTAGGAAACTGTTTTAAGTTTATATGTTCTTGAGTTGTTTTATATCTTGTCGTTATACTGTGGAGTACAAACAATACACCTTTTATATTCGTAGATACTTTTAAAGTTAAAAATTCAGATACGAAAATATGAAAAGGATTGTTGGAGACTCAGATAATATTAAAATACCGTGTGGATTGTAGAGGCGCGAGATCATATCACTTCTTGAAAGTGTAGAAAAGAATTTTGTGTTTTAAGCATGGGACAATAAGAATGAGTGAATGTTATTAATTTAAATCCTCCTTGGAAATGATTCCTCTTCTAATTTTCTTTCTTAGATGCAAGCATTCAGTATGAAATTTTTGAGAGACCAAATTGCAGAAGTTCTTCCTCGAATTTACTTTGTAGGGCTGAAACATCATATTCTAAAAAAGAGACTTGACATTCGTCTTTCATTTCTAAAGGATGAGAAAATTTATCATTAGATAGATTAATATTTTGACGTATTAAAGTAGATTGAATAATGTTACTGGAAGCACCGCTTGAAGATCCTGCATTACCTGACTTCGTTTCATCATTAGCTTTGATACCAATTAAGTTTTAAGTTTAGAAAATGACCTCTTCCTTTAATTTCAGTTGTAGAGTTTTATGTAAACTTTTTTCAGTGTTCGAAGTTTATAATACTTCTTAATTAATTAGCAATGTGTTCATTTGCAATTAAACTTGTTTTGTCCTCATATTTCTTTGACGCATATTCTCAGTAATTAATCTTTGAGAATACTGCTCTGGTTGTGATAAAACTGTTGTGCAAATGTAATATATCATCTAGGAATCAATAAGGTAACTATTTTCTCTATACCTAATAAAAGCAAACAGAGAACTTAATTAAGAACAAATTGTCCATTTATAACTAACTATTAAAATATTTAAGGTAATCAAAAATTTAATCCGGAAATGTGTCTCACAGTAATTTTAGATGTTAGTGTCTGAATTGTAATAATACTCGCGACACAGTCGAGAAACGGTCTTATCCCACATGCATTTGTAAGTTCAAAAAAGAAACTTCTCTCTGTTATGATATAACCAAACACTTTCAGATTCCATAGGGTATTGAAGGTGGAAAACATGAAAAGCTTTAAAGCAGTTTTCAATTGCATTTAAGGGTGAATCAAATCTGTATAGCACTTTATTCATAACCACGTAGTAATGCACTGCATTCAGAAGATCTTCTCCCTCAATAATTACAAATGGCTGCATGTGTAATGACATCTCCCCAAGCTTTTCCTGTCTTCGAGAAATGATGTTAGGAATATCATCTGCAATCTGAAAAAGAAATGCATTAATATTAGAATGGAATAAATCATAATACTAATATCCTCAGCATTCTGAAAAAGAAATGCATTATTAAAATGGAATAAATCATATAATGTAAAGATAAATTTTCTAAATATCATTATAAAAAGTAATAAAAATGTTAAAGAGAGGAAAGTCGGAAAATCGAAGTATTCTGGTCCAATTTACGTTATTGAATTTAACAGTAATAGGGAAGCAAAAATTGACAAATTAAAAGTTAAAGTCTTAGGAGTCTAATAGAGGAATGTATCGAGAAACAAAAACATATGGCAAAATTATCCAAATTCACTTCAAACTTATTTTACGTGGTGA
>JABUQX010062378.1:12500-23001 GCA_015478945.1 Trachelipus rathkii | reverse complement strand
ATATATATTATAACCTTATATTTCTACTAATTGAGTAATTCCAACCTTGTATTTATCAACGGTAATCAGGTATACATTATTCTTTGTAACTTAGTAGTTATCATTATATATAGTATATATATATATATATATAAGAATATGATCATCATCCTTCTCTTCTACTGAGTGTTGGTAGGGTTCGTAAAATGCTCGAGAATAGGATTTAGTTAATCAGAAAAAGCATAACGTATAGTGGAATGGAAAACCCTCGCTGCCATCGCTCTCTTTTTAGATCTTTCTTTACTTCATTCTTGCCCTCACTGATATATTTATATATTATATTATATATATCAGGTAAGTATATATATATCTTTTAACTTATATTATAAAATGAATATTTACACATATATAGAAAAATAATATATATCGGGCAATTTGTCGTAACTCGTCCCTGTAACTTAGTGAGTAACTACTAACCACTCACAGGTAGGGTAGGTGTTTTATGGTTTTTATCTAAAATATCTGATTTAGTTACTTGATAACAACACTGTATGAAGTCTAAAAATAAATTTCAGGTTAATTTAGATTAGGTAAGTTAGGTTTAGTTAGCGTGGTTAGGTTAGGGTAAGTTAGGTACCTCGGTAGTCAAAGTACAGTTTCCTACAAATTTGCCATGATATATATATACTATATTATATGTCGTTAGTATATACATAAATAATATAATTAATATCTATTATAATATTTAAGATATACATATATACATATATATATATATATTTCTATGTAATAGTCACTATAAATACCATAGATATACAGTATATTGGCACTTAAATCGTGATTTTATTTGTATTTTTCAAAATGTCCTAAGTGGGTTGAACCCTTACCCTTTTGGATGTTATGTGCCAGAGTGTTGACCTCTAAGCCCGATAGGTCAAAGGAAACTCCGAGGTTCTCTGAAGCTTTGCTTCTCAGGGAGGATGAGGATGAAGCATGTCGTTGACATCTAACGTCCAGACAGATCTCCCCGTCCACACTCGGGTCAGAGGCATACACTTGGGTAAATTTTTATCTCGGGAGCTAAATAGGTATAATAGACAGTAAATTGGCACTTAAATCGTGCTTTTATTTGTATTTTTCAAAAGTCCAAAGAGTGGGTTTGAACCCTTACCTTTTGGATGTTATGCCAAGCAGTGTTACCGTCTTAACCAGCGATGAGCTAAAGACGGAAACCAGCCAGGTTTCCTCGTGAAAGCTTTGCTTCCAAGGAGGAGTGGAAGGCATGTCGTTGGACATCTAACTCCAGACAGTCTCCCCGCTACACTCGGGTCAGAGGCACACTTGGGAAAATTTTATTCGGGAGCTAAATAGGTATACAGAGAAATTGTGCACTTAAATGGTGCCTTTTCATTTGTATTTTCAAAAGTCCAGAGTGAGGTTTGAACCCTTACCCTTTTGGATGTTATGTCAAGAGTGTTACCTCCCAGGCACGATAGGCTAAAAGGAAACTGCCAGGTTCCTCTGAAAGCTTTGCTTCCAAGAGGAGTGAAAGGCATGCTCCAGTTGCGATCTAACCTACCGACAGGTCGTCCCTCCATCACTCGGGTCAGAGGCAACGAACTGGGTATAATTTTTCGGGAGCTAAATAATCTGGTTTATGCAAGTAAATTGGAATAATTCATTCTTAATATGTGTTGCGCGTCTGAACGAGAGTAGGGTCTGAGCAATCGGGCAATGTGAGTGATAGAGTTAGATGTGCAGGTGTAGAAGATCATTAATGAAAAGTAGGAAAAGTAGGAGATAACAGAACCCTGAGGAAACCACTATTGACAGAAAAAGAAGAAGAAGAATGTTAATATTAACCACAGCCGATGTTTAGCGATTGAAAGAAGCTAGACATAAGTAAGCATAGAAAAGGATACCCAAAGGAGAGGAGCTTGGAGAGCAAGATTCGTGCAAATTGATATCTGCTCGGATATTCAACGCACCTACTAACGCAAGTCTACCCGTAGTTCATAAGAGCGGAAACAAAATCATTAATAGGAAAGTTATCGCAGAGATCTTTGAACACACAAGGCCCGTACTGGCGACGAAGGAGAGAATGAGAAATTCCAGATGTCTAGAAGAGAGAGATTGAGAAGGGTTCAAAAAGATTTAGGATAGAATCAAGTGAGAGCTTAAAGGCATAGGTTAGAAGGACAGAGGCTGCTTCTTTTTTTCGAATAGGTTGGACATGTGCGTGCTTCCAACACTGAGGAAGTGTTAGTATTAAGACATAGAGAATATATTGAACGAAGGGCGGTGTCAGCACGTAAGCACATTCGTTCAAAACTTGGCCTTTTTTCCAACCTCTGTGTTTAACATTAGCTTAAACAGGGATAATACCGAGTAAGATAATACACTTTTGAGCCATTGAGTAGGAGGTTTAGGAATTTTTGGAAAAAATAGGTTTATCTCTTATCGAAATCGAATCTAATGCAATTAAAATCTGATAAGAAAATATTTTATAACTCCGTAATTAAGGTAAGCGGAATAACGATGTAGGGGAAAATTTTAAATCGTTAACGTTAATTCACAATTGTAACTCGTTAATAGTCCGTTACATTCTTTTCCGTAATTAACGAAAGAGTTAAAAGTTAACGAAAGAAATTAACGAGTTAATTAACGGATTAACGCTTAAACGCGTAATGCCCACCTTTATTTCTTTAAATATATCTTTTTTGTATAAAAAAATAAATTTATATATTTCTATATTATCTATATATATATATATATATATTATATATATAATATTAATATTCTATATTTATCTATATAATACTATATATATATATATATATATATAATTTCAAAACATAAAATGTCTTTTATAACTTTATAAACCTCACTCCATGATATTATAACTGGTTGGGGGCATTCGTTCGTTCGTTCGTTCGTTGGGTGTCAAGAGACTGCTGTGTAAAGTTTTTTACAGTTATTTTATTACAGCATTTAATATTTATTGTTCGTATTATTATTATTATTATTATTATTATTATTATTATTATTATTATTATTATTATTATTATTATTATTATTATTATTATTATTATTATTATTATTATTATTATTATTATTATTATTAATTATTATTATTGTTTATTATTATTACATTTATTATTATTATTATTATATTATTATTATTATTATTATTATATTAATTATATTAATATTATTCTTATTATTATTATTATTATTATTTTAATTATTATTATTATTATTACATAAAAGGTGTTTGTTAAGTTTTCAGAAATGTAGGTATGGAAAAATGCTTGTTAAGCAAGAAATATATTTAGGGTTTCAGAGTGATATAATAGGACGGCTAATTTACTTCCCAGTTTGGACTTTGGATCCTAATATTTAAAAAAACTCCGAAGTATGTTTTTTACAGTTGAGTTACTCTGAGAAAGCATCACGAGCCCTGCATGGCGAGTGCTTCACTTGAATTGAACTCGCGATGGCCTGGAGGGCAGTATTTTGTCTGCCTGAAGGGACGGCATATGCCTTTCATTGATAAGGTCCGCCTTAAAAAGAAACGAAAAATGTCGTGTTTCTTTGTTTCTTTGGTTCGTTTTTTTTTTTTTGCTGTCAAAAACTCTTTAAAATTGAAAAAAAACTAAATCTGCAAAAAAGAAAAAAGAGAAGGGCTCTTATTTATTATTTAATTTACTTTATTTTGTTTATTTATTTTTCCTAATTAATCAGCAGATTTAATGGATAATTATTTCTTCTGCATTTATCAAAATAAACACAAGAGAGACACTAGATTCAAATAATTATGATAGTTTTTTAGTACCTACCTCGATAGGAGCTATGATGAACTACAGTAAGCACATAATAGAAAAAGGCAGTATAAATTAATTAAAATACAGTTTCAATCCAATGTTATGAGCTGCGTTTCCAGAAGCCCGACTGCAGCCCGTGTGCAAATCGACTCGGAAACGCTTCGAATCTGAAACAAAATTATATTAACCATTAAGGGCAGAAGATTTGAGTACCTGGAAACGGCCTGAGCGCGCCCGTCGGATCAGCTTGACATTGTAAACAATACTCTTCATACTTATATGTATATATTTTATGAAATAATACGATATATTTAGTATCCTTAATATGAAAGTTAACTAAAATTTAAAGAAACTTTTGGAAACCATTTCCGACACTGTTTTGTAAAGAAATTTGTTTGTAACAAAGTATCCTTCGCAGCCCGCCCGTTACTAATTCCCGAAATCTAGAATTTAACAACGGGCACCTGACTGACGTTTACATGACGTAGAACTGCGCAAACGGGCGCTGGAAACGATGCATATGCGCCTGTGTGCCCGCCGGGCTGCAGTCGGGCCTGGAAACGCAGCTATAATTTTCGGAACATCTTGTGAGGGTAGGTGTGTGTGTGTGTGTGCACTACTTTGGAGGGAAAATTTCCCACCAAAGAGTAAAACAGATTGATATGAACTGAATATGAACAAAACGTTTAATTTTAATAATCACAATACTTTCAGTATTTTCTCTTGGTATAAATTTTGAAAGGAATCCTAATACTTTTTATTTTTGTTTTACTTTTAAGCGAGAAATTTTTCACAAAACGCGCGCGCGCACACACCACACACACACATCAACACACACACACACAACACACACACACAACAGTACACACCACATCACACAACACCACGACACACACATCACCAAGATTGGTCCGAAAATATAAACAACGGGTAAAGTATTAATACATTTTAATTATATTTATACTATAGTTTAATTATTGTAATTTAATATTTATGTGGATGTATAACGAAACAGTAAGACGGAGAGTGGTCTTCATATACATTTTCTGAAAAAACTAAAAATTTCTTTAAAGACTTTAATTTAATTAAAACTTAGTAACCGAAATTAGTTAACTTAGGTACAATCAGGGATGGCACGGAAAAAATCAATTGACTTTTTCAACTGATTTTTTCACTTGATTTTTGCTCCAAAAAATCATGATTTTTTGCTTTTTTGATTTTTTGCTTTTTTATATATATTTTTAATTTTTTTTTTTTTGGATATTTAAGTGATTTAATTCAATAAAATAAAAATTAGAACAATAATATCATAGCAAGGCTACTCTGTTTCAAATTTCTACTCTATAAAAATGTCAACAAAAGATCATGTTTCAAACACGTTTCTTTTATTTCTGATGTAAAATATTATCATTATTACAAATTATATAGTGTAAATAACACTCTTTAGTGTTGATGTTTCATTGTGTCATAGACTATAAGCCCTATTTTAAGATTTTGAACTCAGATATAGGTCCTAGGGTTAAAAATAATACTTAATCGAACGTAAAAAAAAGTTTGTTTACAAATTACATTTTCGCGTTGACGTCAAAAAATCCAAAAAATCCAAAAAATCCAAAAAATCAAAAATTGATTTTTTTCTCAAAAAAATCCAAAAAATCCCCAACCCTGGGTACAATGCAATAACTTTAACCTATACTATTTTTTAGACTCTCCTATTCATTTAAATTTAAAAATCGCCAAAATGGGCTTTCTAAATATGGAGAGAAGTTATTTTGACAAGATAAAAAGGCCTAAAATTTGAAATAAATAAATAAATATCGAACTTTCGATAATCGGAGAAAACTATCAAACCTCCAATATATCGTGTAAAAAATATTGTCGATATTTCGAAAATCTGGAAATATCAATATTTTCGATAATCGATATTTTTTGTTTGTTTCTGTTAGCGTTTCATCAGCTGACTGTGTAATCATAGTACTATAGGGTACACCTATACTTTTACCATGATTAAAATTGCTATCGATTGAAGCTGTCATATTTCAAATTTGAAGTTGTAAAAGTGTTTATAAGTCAAAATTACATTAAACAACACATTATGGCTTCTATGTTCCTTCATTGAATGTTTTATTACCACTACAGGTTAAGATGGATATATTAAGTAAATGCCTAAACATTTAATCTTTTCCACCTCTCCTCAACTACACACAACATAAATATATATAAATATAGTAATTTAATCCAATGTTATAATTTTCTGCCTTTTTCATGTACCATTTGGCTTCAATAATTTGCCGGCAAAAAAAGTTAAACAAATTTAACAGAGTTTTATATCATAGTAAAAATACTGTTTATATATAACAAAAGTTTATTTTTATAATCACTTAAAGTTTTAATATTTATAGTGGTAAAAACTTTTGAGTGAAGATGTCTAATATTTTTTATAAAAATTAATTGATAGCTTTATATCTTTATGGCCAATTAAAAACGAGATTAGATATTTGTTTGTTGTTAATTAATCAATCACAAAGTTGCTTACATTCAACATAAGAAAATCAAGACTTTGTTTTCTCTCGAAAATATATTTTAAATTCTAAAAGGGCATACTCGCAATTTCTAAGTCAACCTCCCTATCTATCTAACCTACTATATGTAAATACATTTATACTATGCAGTCTATGCTGCACACTCGCAACACATTCCCTCCCACTATGATTATCAAAATTTACCCATTATTTTTCAATTTTTCATTCAACTTCAATAACTTTTTATTAACCTTTTTCATGAAACAATTTTCCATGAATCATTTTTGCCAAATTATGAACTTTTCCTACGAGTTTACTACTAATAGTCATTCTATGGCTTTCATTAAGTGGGATTTGTCTTATGCATACTTGAATTTTACGAGAGGAAATATAAGAGAAGATTTCGATTTTGTCGGGATTTTGGTGGCTGAGGTAGTTAGATTTTAAATTTGAGCATACTTTTTGAAATTATTAGCATTTGGGAAACATTAAAGCGTTCATTTAGGGCGTTTTTTTTTTTTTTTTTTTTTTTTTTTTTGTCTCTTTTAGTATGTATTATTTTCATTTGAAAGAATCTGAAAATTTTGACATTTTTCACTAGAAAACCAAAGAAAAAAAAAAATCGAAATGGTTTTAAATTTGAAGCACACGAAGATAAGGCATTTATCGAAAAAAAATGACTGATTCGATTTTCGTTATCTGCTACCAATTCCAAAGAAGCAACCTGTGTCAATAACAAAGAAAGTTGTCAAGTCTAAAATGAAAAATCGCGATAATTTTTTATTATCCATTCTATCAACATAAAATGTTCAAAGCGTGTATAATTTGGGTAGTTCGCATTTTTATTTAGATCAATTTTTTATATACCCAACCGTTTTGCTGCTATTCACATGAAAAAAAATCAAAATTTTTAAAATGCACTTTATTCGCTCCAAATCTCCCGAAAATTTCAAATATTTTTCTCTGATTTAAAATCTGCGGTCTTCAGTCACCAAGACCTAGGAAAAATCGAAAATTTAAAATCTAGAGACTTCAGCCACCAAATTCCAAGAATAATCGAAACCTCAAAAAAAAAAAAAAAATTCTGCTCAGTCTTAAAAAATTAAAGCAGAGTAGATAACTCAATTTCTGTAATTTCGCAACACATTTTTGAAATTGAAAGTGAGCAGAGTAACGTAATTATAAAGTGGAAGTTTGTACTTGTTTTACAGGTACGTTACAAGAGGAACGCTTGATTGTTTGGTTCTTCTTCTTATTCCTCGAAGGAACATAGGACCACCATCATAATTTGTCACCTCTGGTTTTATCGTAACACTGGTCTCAGTAATCGAATGAATAAACCTGTGCAGATGAATAGCCCAGCCCCACACAACACAGACTTGGTTTAGCTTCTCGGCTGGCGAGGATTCGATCGAGGAGAGGGTGGGGGTATAGGTTAATCAAGCACATCACTTTATCGATTGAGTTACGGGGGAAGTTGCAAGGGAGACTGGTAGAGTACAAAAAGACTTAACAAGAGAGATGAGTTATTTACCTGCGATGGTACAGTCACCTGCAAATAATTGTCTGAACGAAATATCTAAAAGTAGGCTAAAGGTCAAGATAGGAAAGGAATTGCCCATAATGAGTCCTAAGTAATATGTACATGAATTCATTTAATTTACTTATACTGAGTACAAGGTTTTCACAAGTTCAAATATATAGTAATATATAGTATTATCATATATATTATATATATATAATATATATTATATATATAATTATATATATACTATATATAATAATATATATTATATATACTATTATATATATATATATATATATATCACTATATAATATATATATAAATATTTAAGGGATTTTGTGAACCTTGTGAAAGATGACCACTCAACAGAAATTTCATGACCCAGCAAATTTCCACGAAAAAGCAATACTTATCCTCACACCAGGCAATATCCCAGCTCTAATTCCTTGAAAATTAGAATATTTTATTTAACATTATACATTGCAGGATTGGCACATTCTGTGCACGCTCTTTATACTAAGCTCCAAGGTAAAAAAAAATTAAATATTTATTTTGATAAAAGTTTTTAAGGTAAAGAAGTAACTGTTCACTGTTTTCAAAGCACTGGCATTAATCTCTCTCTCTCTCTCTCTCTCTCTCTCTCTCTCTCTCTCTCTCTCTCTTCTCTCTCTCTCTCTCTCTCTCTCTCTCTCTCTCTCTCTCTCTCTCTCTCTCTCATAACACTTGATGATTTGATTTATCATTAGCATGTAGACTTTAAATTCGTTTGAAACAATTTGAATTAAATGTATACTTCTAAATATTACAATATGAAGAGGAAATTTCTTTAATCTTAAAGTAGCTTTCAGTTCATATTATATGAAGACGAAGTAAATGATTAAACCAAAGATACTATCAAACATGTACAGTAGTAGTAGTAGTAGTAGTAGTAGTAGTAGTAGTAGTAGTAGTAGTAGTAGTAGTAGTAGTAGTAGTAGTTGCACAGACAGTTTTTCCCTGTTATTAGAACGATTTTTAGAACTCTTTAATAATAGTATTCCTATCCCTATTTTATCTGTGGGGAAAAATCGAATATAATTTTCTTGTAATATAAAACATAATAAATAAATAAGAACTCCAGAATCTAATAATAGTTGCATTTCCCAACGTTTGTCAAACGTTTGAAATCGTATTAAGACATTTGGTTCTGTTTGAAATATGATTTCTAACATCAGCTACCAAACCCCTTCATACGATTTCATACTTCTGATGTACTTCGGGAAACGCGTCAAATGAGCCTAGATTATTTTAGTTTCTAAACCTAAAAATAATAGTGAACTAATCAGTAACACGATGCGTTACAGATCGCAAGAACTTCCCTGCACTTCATGGAGATTTTGTAGATCTAGAATGGGAGTCGTTTATTTATTTAATAAAAAACTTTGGATTTTATTCATTTATTTCCTTGTTTTTGGGTCAAGTCATGCGCTGTTTTATTCCTAAGTATGTATTTTAATTCGGATGTTATAATTTTATTATTTCAATGACTGATTCCCTTTAATTAATAAATTTTTGTTAATAAATTAAGGATTGATTCCAATTTAATATATGATCTCTTAAACTTGATTCACATTAGAGGGATTTTCAAGCTCATGCTCAGCAAAAAATATATAAATTCATTGTTTTCAACCAGAACACTTCTTTCCTTTTTCTGAGAGCAACTTCACAAAGTTACCACAATTGTTATCCCCCCAGCAGGTATAATATATAATATAAATATATATACTATATATTATATATATTATATAAAATATATAATATATTATATATATTTTATATATCTTAATATATATATATATTATAATATATATTATATATATAATATTTTATATATTATATAAGTGGGGGCTCGTGGTCAAAATTCTTGAGTAGGCAATTCAATATTGAATGATTATATATAGTTATATTATAAGTGATATATATATACTATATATATATAATGAATATATATATATATATATATATATATAATATATAATTATAATATATATATGATATATATATATAATATAATATATATATATATGAAAAATTAATATTTTTTTGGTACTTTTATTTAATAAAGAAGATCAAATTTTCTTCTTCCTGTTATCACTGAATGTATTACCATATTCTTTAACATGTTTGAATTTTAATATGGCCTACAACAGCTCAGAACATTTTTTAATGAAATTACATCGAATTACGAATTCATAACCCTCTCTCATTCACCTTTTAACTCATATTATTAAAAACATACAAATGAGTAATAAAAATAATTATGAAGCGTATTATATCAAATAGAACTCCAGCACCATCTTTATTATTATAACTTGAATATACGCCAACTGATCTGTGCAGAGGCAACGTAAATCGTAGCCGAGAATGACTCAAAACGCGTTTTCAACGACTCTCACGTTGAGTCAATAATTATTAATAGAAAGGTATGGTGATGAAATAGCTCGATATATCCGAGATAATCAAAGTTAGCATAAAATAAATTATTAATTTAGTTAATTATTATAATTAATGTTATTAATAATATTATTATTATTTCTTGGCTAATGCAATTTAAATGGGGATATTTAAAAAAAATGACTGATATACGCCTTTTTTTTTTTTCCCCCCCCCCC
>JABUQX010062378.1:0-10000 GCA_015478945.1 Trachelipus rathkii | reverse complement strand
GTTCCATTACTTTTTCTCAAAACGATAAAGGATTTTCTGTTTTTGCATTTGTGTTTACGAACGGTAAGAAATACTCGAGTCTGCGTTCGTTTTTGTCATATTTAGTGCAAAATCGTAAGAAATGTTTACCAACCTAGCATAAGGAATTTCATCAATTATACGTTGCTACGAGGTTCCATTATTTATCTCATAACGATAAAGGATTTTCCGTTTTTGCATTTGTGCTTACGAACGGTAAGAAATACTCGAGTTTTGCGTTCGTTTGTCATATCTTAGTGCAAATCTTAAAGAATGTTTACCAACGCTAGACATAAGGAATTTCCAATCAATTCTGCAGGTGGTGAACTTACGAAAGCCGCTCGCATGATATCGTAAAAAGTATGTGGTGTACCACGAAACAAATAACATATTTGGAATTGTGGTAAAATATTATTAAAGAAAAACGTTATTTTAATTAAAATAAGCTATATATAAAAAAATATAAAGTATTCGTATTACAAATAGAAAGAAATGCAAGAATTTCCAGAAATTCCTTTTTATCATGGTCTCGTTTCCGCATAAAATGTATTGGCAAGTATATTTTTTTTTTTCTTCTTTTAACTAGGAAGGAGGAAAATACCCCGGTAAACGCGCAAAAATGGAAGGAGTCGGGGGCTCTCGGTCGGCCTACCGGTGGACGACGTGGGGGACTTCGTCCCACCCTCTGTCCCGCGTCGAGCTCGATCGAGCCCCCTAAAAAAAATCCATACAAATTTCATACGCTGATTCCAAATATGTTGTTAGCTTTCTTGCACATATCGTAGTTTTCGAGATATCATGCGAGGGCTTTGGTAAGTTTGGCCCTGTAGGGTTGCTATTACACTATGGCTGTTATTTCCCGTGCTTACAAAAAGGTGTAAACAAAACAATGGCGGCAGGGAGCAGGCAGGAAATTATTTTTAATTTATTTGTTTATTTATATTTATTTATTTTTTTTGCAATGAATAAGGAAGGTTTGTGAGTAATGCCTTTAAAAATAATAAGATTGTGCCATATATATCTGTGATATTCATATTTTTTCCCTGTTCGATATATTCGTAAAGAAATAAAATGATAATATGTACGTGGTAGGCACGTTTGAATTGGTGTAGTTTCATTCATTAAAATCGGCTTTAAATCTAAATTCTTCCAAATCGATTAACTCCATCACAATAGTTGATCAATTAATTATTTGCAATATAGATCATTAGTTATTATTATTTTTTTTGTTCATTCCAAATCGTCGGCTCCATCACAACTGATTCCAACTGTTTTTTTTTTTTTTTTTTTTTTTTTTTTTTTTTTTTTTTTTTTTTTTTTTAATGAAAACCTCGTAAGCAGTCGTGGTCGATTTTGCATGAAATTCGTGCTAAAACTGTGCAAGCATTTTTTACCGTGCGTAAGCACAAATGACAAAAACGAAAACAGTCTAAAGCTTTCGAAATTGATTTCATATTGTAACGTTCTTTTTTAACTAGGGGAAGGTATCTAAACAAGTTCACACTTCATACTGGCACTGCAATTATTTGTTGCACTTTTTATATTGCCGGGCCATTAATAATTATCTAATATTTAACTGATCCACATAAATCAAAGGTTGAGAAACCCTTATATAGACTATGGTCAGCTTTATCAACCTCTCCTTTAACACGATGGATTTTAATGTTTCTTTTACTGAGCATGATAATCCCGCGACATTGCTTAAACAAACTCTAATTGGAAACATAACTCGTTTTGATTTCCATTTTGCAGGCTATGCGACTCTTTTATGCTGTGTTCAGCGCTGTTATGATGAAAACTATGTTTGGATTTGGAGCAACTTTCTTTTGTTACACGATTCCATTGACGATGTTTATTGTCCTTATTCCTCGTTCAAAAGCTCTAGTCTGGTCCATTTGGATATTACTACTCTTTGTATGTAATAAAGAGTTTTTACATTTACTCATAGTAAGTTTTTATCTTTTAGTATTTTGTAAACCAAATTTACTAATTGATCTAACAATATTTTTGAATTATTTTGCTTGAATTTGATTTCAAAATATTTCTACTTTTTTTATTTATTTTTTTAATAATTTTTAAATTCTCATAAAACTAGTCTTTTATATGTAAATTATTATAAGCTTAGTTAACATTAGGCACATGCCAGAGCAGAGTAAATAAATGATGATGTCGACATTTTTTCTCTATGTAATAAATATATTATATATATATATATATATAATATATATTCTATATTAAATATATATATATTATATATATATATATATATATAGATAATATATATTATATATATAATATAATATAGTATATATATAATATTATGTAATAATGTAATATTTTTATATATTATACATATTATAAATATATTATATAAATATATATATATATATATATATATATATATAATATATATATATAATATATATTATATATATATATATATATATATATATATATATATATATATATATTATAATATATATATATATATATATATATAATATATATATATATGACTGCGAAATAGTGGTTATAAATAGTTATTTTTAGAAATTAATTTGATAAATAATTCACATTTTGAGCAATTTCATGAATGAGTAAATTATAATATATATATATTATATATATATTATATATATATATATATATATATAATATATATATATATATATATATATATATATATTCTATATTATTATGTGTTGTGTGTGGTGTGTGGGTGTGTGTGTGTGTGTGTTGTGTTGTGTGTGTGTGTGGTGTTGGGTGTGTTTTTGTGTGTGGGTTGTTGTTGTGTGTGTGTGTGTGTGTGTGTGTGTGTGTGTTGTGTGTGTGGGAGGAGGAGAGGAGAGAGAGAGAGAGGAGAGAGAGAGAGAGGAGAGGATGAGGAGAGAGAGAGAGAGGAGAGTGATTTAGGTGTCGTGCGTGGTGGGTTTTAAATGCAATTGCAAGTTGACAATTTAAGAACCATTTTTATTTTCGCAATGAAGATGAAATTATAATTTAATGCTTTTCCGATATTTTAAAACTCTCTCTCTCTCCTCTCTCTCTCTCTTCTGCTCCATGTCTCCGCCTAATATCTCTAATCTCTCTCCTCTCGTTCTCTTCTCTCTCTCTCTCTGCGTCCTCTGCTCTCTCTCCTCTCTCTCTCTCTTCTCTACAGGAAGAAAATTTAGTTCAGAACTCCATCAATAGATACAATATTTCTGTCATTATGAGTTGGTCACTTTTGAGGTCGTTGAGCTTCTGTCGAAATGTTTTGGAACAAGATCCTCATCGCAAACTTTCTTCGACGTTCTTGCTTATCGATATATTGTCCTACAATTTCTATTTCCCCATCTTGGTATTAGGTCCTTACCTTCCTTATAAAGACTATGTTGAAGGGGTAAGCCGTTGCATCTGTATGTATTAGTTCCGTACAATGCCTGTGTTTTAGGGAATAAACCATTCTCACTGTTTAAATTAGGTCCTCACCTTCCATACAAAGACTATGTTGAAAGGGTAAATCATTCCCTCTGTTGGTATTAGGTCCTTTCCTTCCATAAAAGTCTATGTCGAAGGGATAAATTGACTTCTCTGTTAATATTTGGTCCTTATTTTCCTTTCAAAATTATGTTGATATGCTAAATCATACCCTCTTTTTTTTTATACAGATAACCACTGCTCACTGGCAGAGCCCTTTTCGAGTATGAGGCAGAACAAAAAAATGATAGTGGAAACCCAACCCAACCCAAGCTTAACGTGTATCTCTGAGGTGACCGCAGACGAAGGATTTAAAGAGTGGGAGATTAAATACAGCAGGAAAACAGATGAAGGCAGAGAGTTCCACAGAAGAGAAGTGGCCGGAAAGGAGGCACCACAACGAACAAGCCTAGAGTTCTCAATATTCACACAAAAAATTTCATGAGAAAGCTGGGCACCCCTTGTGCAATGAGGGCGACGCAATGGTGGCGGAATGTGAGAGGTCAACTCACTCGAGCACTTGCCATTGTAATACCTATAGTAAAGAGATAGTGCACCAACGTCACGTCGCAGAGATAGAAGGTTAAGGGTGTTTGAAAGTAGGAGACAGTTTATTAATCTAATAGCCTTAGCCTCAACCCTATTCAGTAGAAGGGCGGAACCGGAGTTCCCAAGATGAGGGAGACAGGAGAGCCGCGAAAAAGATAGGATAGTTGGGAGGTGTTTTTGAGAGAAAGATGTGAGAAAGTTGAGTTTTTTAAAGAGCTCAATTTCCAAGGTTTGCCCTCCTCTAGAGGAAATTCCCATCCAGATCGGCAGAATAGAATCGGAAAGCTGAAGTCGAGAAGCAATTCTAGAAACAAAAGAGGGAGCAGATTTGAAATGAGTGAAAGAAATGAGAGTTGAGTCATCGGCATAAAAATGAACAGTGTTAGATGTGCGGCTGAGAAGATCGTTAATGAAAAGTATGAATAAAGTTAAGGAGTACAGAACATGGGGTAAATATGAAATTTTAGTAATATTCAAATGTTAATATAAAACTCTTAACAAAGATTGGAACATACCAATAGGAGGTGGATACATAACATAAATGTTGAAAATTAAGTTAAAGAAAGAAATTGTTATTTTTTAAGATAAGTTTAATATAAATTTTATTGTTTATTATAATCCTATTGGAAACAACTTCAAATAAAAATAGTTGGTATATTAAAAATCAAATTTTCTTACTTACAAATATTCATTAAAAATAACTGCACAATAATAATTAAAAGAACACATAGAAATCCAATAATAATAGATAATATTGCGATAACTTTTCTATGAGCTTGTGTGTTGGCAAATATCATTTCAATTGAAACACATTATTTTTCCAAAAACTGCAAATGCCGTTTTAAAAACTTATTTTTGAGATTTTACCAAATTAATTTTTAATTTTGCAATTTTTGTAGACAAATCTTTACCTAAAGGTTTCCTAATTTCTAATGTCACGTGTTTAGGAAGGAAAGCGTAATTGTTGACAGTTAGCATATTTGTGGTTATTTACTAGGTTCAAACAACTAATCAATTAATAGGTATATTTTTCTTTAATGATACTCTATTAAGATAATATTAATTTCTACCTAAACGGTCAGATTTGGGACACCCAAAACTATTAAAAATCGCATTCGAGACATAAAAAATAAATAAATTTGCGTAAACCATCCTTTTTTTGAAATCTGAGAATACCGTTTAAAAGAACATCAATTGTTAAAGGAATTTAGCGCAGAATGAATTCACAAGCGATTGAAATTTAAGGGAAATACATCGGCGTTACTTCTTAATCGATATTTCGAAAATTTGCAATTGTGAGATGTGAATAATTTTAAAGCACATCAATGTGCGTTAATTCTTTATGGCATCACTAAAATATATAATATTCATAAATTAAATCACTGATTTACACACCTATCTACTCATAATAAACAAAAAAACAAGTAGTTATTGAAAAAAGTACAAATAATTGTGATTACCTATTTCATTAATACCGCACAACGTCATCCATGTAGCGATCCTCCTAATAAGAAATAATAACTCACCTCAACCACAGCACTGGACTGAATAGTGGCACTAAGTGAAACTTGATTTTTGTGCATTTGGTACACCTCAGAAATGATAGATAAGCCGGAGGTAATGACAATAACAGAGGCATAATATATGTAATCGTCCGAAAACCATAAACAAACAGAAAAAACCTGTCAAATAAATAAAAAGAATAAAATTTGGTAAGAGAATTTACATGATAAGGAGTGACTTTAGAAGTTATTCCAGAATCATCAATATATTTAATATTTTTTATAAATAGACTCCTTAAATCAAACAAAAGCTAAGATATTGATGGAGATAAGATCCATTCGCCTTTATAGTGTACGGATTGTGTTTATTTAATGATAAATATAACATCCAATATATATTGATAGATCTTCTATATGAAAAGGATATATGTCTTATTCCAGATGTCCGATTTTAGCTTATGTTTTCAGCCAAAATTCACTTTTCAATCCTGAAATGACTCGACAGTCTTGGTCATCCCTTTTTGTCAAGTGGACAACACATTATTTTTTTCAAATGCTTAACCAAAAATTCTCCCTGTCTCGATAAATTTAGATACCAAAAGGGCGTATGTGAAATGAAATGAATTGTCAAGTGAATTATTTAAAATTTCTGAAAATTAGAGAAGAATCGTACGTTTCTAGAGTGTCTAACCAATCCGCAGTAATGTCAGAGCAATTTAGTAGTAAAAAGCGAATTCCTCTGTAGAAGTTAAGAATTTTTGTTTCATTAGTCAATAGCAGGGTTTAAAATCACATACGTGAATGAAGATTATTGGTATATAGAAAGACAAAATATTGAAAATTTCAATTAAAAAAACGTCAATTTAAGACACCTAAAAACAACATTCAACTAAAATTTCATCTTTTTCTGCTTTTTGACAAATTGCAATTTCCCGCTGAATTACACATTTTTTTTCAAACCCCGGTATTAAAACGGCGTTGTAAAAAACTCAAGTTTAAGAATTAACACAAAAAAATCACGGATATGTGTAAATTTAGTGAAAATATACTATTTACCACATGCTTTATACTTGTTATCTCATATGCGTGAAAAATTTTAAGGAAGAGAGAAGCGTAATTTTAGAAGTTTAAGATTTTTTAATTAAACAGGTTTCACACTAATGAATTACTTTGGTGCTGAGTAATAACAAAACAAGCAACGTTATTTGAAATTCGCATTTAAAAGAAGTGACGATCATTTAAGACTCCTACACGCGTATTAAATAAATTCAAGCTTTATTCAGGGTGCATTTTTTAAATTAGTGCGCAGTATTTTCAATTGATACACATCTAATATTTTTCAAATGCTAAATGCGTCTAAACACGATTATAAAAAACTTCAATATTTAAAATTACCGAAATAAAATAAAACCAGAATTGAAGAACAAATATTAAAAACGGATAAAAAAAATCTACTCTGTTATAGTTCTCTAAACTAAAGGTATTCGAATGTAGTGAAAAATAAAGGAAAAAAGACGTTAAACTATTTAGATAGGTAGTGAAATTTTTTTAGTAACAAACAGGTTATATTCACCTAAGCTTCTGAAGTATTTCGTATATAAGAAACAAATATAAGTTTGATAATTTTGCATTTAAAAAACGATGCAATTTTAAGGACACCTAAAAACTCACTCTAGTAAGCTCTCTCTTTTTCGTGCTTTTCTTGAAAACTTGCGCTCATTTTCTAATGAATCACATTATTTTCACGGAATGAGCGCGCTGAAAATACCGTTTATAAGGAACAAATTGTGCTGAATAACAGTTTACGCCATTATAATTTCAAAAATGTTTTGAAATTTCTCTACAATTTTAAGATTAAACTTTTAAGAGTTCTAAAATTATGATACAGAAACAATTGAAATTTAAGAAAGACCGTAATTTTAGAAGTTAAAAATCTTAGTTAAAAAACAGTTTTCTTCTTTATATGGAAACCGATACTTCGGGTAATATAAAAATACCATAATATAAATAAAAATTCAACAAAAAAAAGTCAATTTTAGAAACTTTTAAATAACTATTAATTAAATATCACAAAGTCTGCTTTATTGAAATTGCATTTCAATGAAATCCATTATTTTTTCAAATGCTTGAAAATACCGTTAAAAAACTTCTCAATTTTTTAGGTCCAATCCAGTATATGCTTTTAGAAGTGGAAATGTTTTGAAATTTATAGGAAAAAATAGTACTTCCTAAGAGTTCTAAAATTTGATTAATGTGAAAATTTAAGTAATAATAAAAGTAATAAATTTGGTGAAGTTTAAAATTTTTTTTATTAAAATCAATATATGTTATCACAACTAATGAAATATATTGGTATAATATATATAAAACATAAATAAATTGAAATTTTCTCATATATTAAAAACGGTCAATTTAAGACACCTAATAAATTAATAAATATTTTTTTTATCTGCTTTTAGAAATTGTCAATTCAATTGGAATATAACTAACATATAGTTTTTTTTCAAAGTACTGAAAATATCCGTAAATAATCTACAATTTTTAAGATATATTTATGCCAAATATAATTATTTAATATTGATTGATAATTATAATAGAGGATCTAATATAATTTCTTTTAAATAGAGATTTACAAAATTTATGTAATGTTGTAATAAAATTTATAATGAAATAAGTGAGTCAGTATAATTATTTAGAATGTATGTAATATATTTTATTTTATAAATACACTTTCATCACAACTAATTAAATATTAGGTATATATAAATACATATAAATATAATTAGATAATAAATTATACAGTTAAAATAAACTTTATTCGTCTATTTAAGACACCAAAACTATAATAAATTTAAGTTAAAATTCGCTTTTATATTCTGCTTTCAAGAATGTACCTTATACAGCCTATATATGAAACACATATTTTTTCAATTGCTGAAATACCTCGTAAAAAAACTCAATATTACTTAAGATATATGAGCATAATAATTTCAAAAATAGTGATAAATTTATGAAATATATTTAAACCCCATCAATCACACATTCATCTTAACGAACCGCTATTTCATACAAATATTTTAACGATATTTATGAAAAATTTAAGAAAAAGCGTAATTATAATGAATAGTATTATAATTTATTATTTATTAAAAACATGAGTTTTCATACAACTATTATAGAAATATTTGTATATATATATTATTATAATTATTAAAATTCAAATATTGTAATAATTATATATAATTCTCATTATAATAAAACGTGATCTCAATTATATATGACATCCTATAAAACTGATAAAAAATTCCAAACTTTCTGCTTTGTGAAAAAAATTTAGCATTTTTCGAATGCAAGGACATTTATAATTATTTTTATTATCAAGATGCTGATAAGAATATATACCGTTAAAATACATGCATATTTATTTTAAATTAGTAATTTTCCAAATAATTTCAAATGTTTTAGAAATTAGTAAAATTTTGACAAAGCACATAACAGGGTAATCTTCATTTTTTGTATGTGAAAATTTAGAGAAAAAAACGTAATATTAGAAGTTTAATTTTTTAATTAAAAACAAGGTTTTTCACAAAACTATTAGAAATATTAGATATGATATAAAATAACATATAATTTAGAAATTTACATTTAAAAAATACTGTACATATTTTTAAAGACGATATAAAACTTATATTAATAATTCTATTACGCTTTTTTCTGCTTTATTTTTGTAAATAAATATTATAATTTTGCTAATTTTAAATATATAAACATTTTTTGTAATAAATGAGTGAATATAAATAATTTTTAAATAAAACTAATCTTATCCCGGGAAATAAACCATTAAATTTCATGCACTAACTCTCAAATATATTAGTGAAGAAATCGTATCTTTAAAGTAGTTACTAAAATTTGATTATATTGTAATGTGTGAAATATTATAGAGCGAAATTTCTTAATATTAGAAGTTAAATTTATTTTTATATACATAATAATACATGTTTTCAACAGTATAAAAGGTAATTGCTTATAAAATATATAAAGTAGAAGATTTGAAACTTCTTTCATTGTGAAACGAGAGTTTCTGAAAGTTCTATGATTTCGATGATGGCATTGAAATTATCACTTTTAATGTGCTGTTATTTGGAAAATTGCATTCAAGTTAATAGACATTATTTTTTTTCAAATGGCTCGAACCTAATATCCACCACTAATATGCGATATATAACTCTCGTAGATTGTTCAGATTACGCCAAATAAGGTTTCAAATGGTTGGTAAATATGTTATAGAAAAAAATCGTTACTGATTTAGAATTGAGTTGCAAAAAGATGAAGATAGAAAATAGTGGGTGTAAAACTTTATAGAAAGTGGGAGTAAGTTTAGAAGTTATAAAATGTGTGTGTATTTAAAACAGGTTTTCACAACTAATGAAATTTATTAGTTGGAAAGGGTGATATAAAGGTAAACAAATTCA
>JABUQX010062377.1:72500-78458 GCA_015478945.1 Trachelipus rathkii | reverse complement strand
AAAAGAGAGAGATAGATGATATGTCGTATGCTGAGTTGCGTGCGGTTGCGTTAGTGCGTCAAAATTTTGGGTGCGGTGAGTGAGAGATATATCGTCATCTGGTGCGGTGCGGTGCGGCGGCTGGAATACTCATAAGAGCCCTACGGTGCGGTGTGGTGCGTAGTCCGAACTGAAATGGGGTGGGTAGGGTGGTGCGGTGCGGTGCTGGTGCACGACCTCCGGTGCGTAAGAGTAGAACGTGATGCGGTATTGACTGTCTAGATAATTTTATTAATGAATCAAATTTAACACATAATTACAATAATATAATACTTAAGATATAATGTATCGGTCGTCAAGGACTATATATAGTAATTATTAGCGCGTTTAAATTTTCATAAAGTCTAAGTACGTCACTAATATTTCAGCCATTAAGAAACTTAAATATATATTTTAATAAATTCAGATATTGATAAAGAAAAATTTCCGCAAGTTTTCTTTTAAACCAGAGAGAGATTCTTCTGCTATAAAGAGAACACAAATATATATATATATATATATATATTAATCATATATATTATAATCGATTAACTAAGATCATTTATATCTATGCCTAGATTAAATATTAAATAATCATAGTATCTAATCATCATAACTGGAAGTAAATTTTGTCTTATGCATAAATATATTATAAATTAACATTGGAAATTTTAATTACTATCGTAAATCAAGGATAACAACTTCGAAATTTGATATTCGATAGGCAATTGCAGACAATAATTTATTTCATGTCAAGAGTCCTAAACAAGTTTACTCTGTTGATTGTGTCTAGAAACTCACTATAATTATCTCAAACTACATTAATTGCTTATAAGGTGAGCATATAGATTTTTTGAGAGTAGAACTCTTCTACTGATCAAGGTCACATAGAGTCATTCTATTAATGCTCAAATATGCGTACTAATGCATATATTATCTTAGAATCAGAATGTAAATGTTTCGGTATGAGATATATAATATAGGATTTTGGTGTTATGTTATATTATTAGGTAGGGTAGTATGAAGCTACTTAGGTATTCTGATATATATATATAAAGTAGTCGCGAGGATCATGGATTAATTATAGGCCTATATAGTAATGAATACGATAGTTGAAAGTTGAGATAAATTTATTTAATGTAAAGTTAAGTTAGTGATGATAGTGTTGTTAAAAGTAAAAATATACTAAATTATAGTATTATATGAAAACTATTTAACAGGTAATTAAATATCAAATTTAATTATAGTTATATATACGGAAATGTAAAAAATACAGACCTTATTTATATACCCTCGTTAACTATAGAAATCATAAACCTATATATTCTGATATTAATCTCACTAATTGTATAAGTGATATGAAGATAGCAGTAAATTTATTTTTCTTGTGCACAGATTGAACTATAATAATCACCGTCGGCATTCTAAATTTATTTAAAATTCTTACAAATTTCTTTTACCGTTTCGAGGTGTATTTGGACAATGTATTACGTATACAAAACAATATATAATTAAATATAATATATATATATATAATATATATCTTATATATATATAATATATATAATATATTATATATATATATATATTTATATTAATATATATATATATTATATATATATTATTAATATATATTATTATAATATCTATATATATATTTTATATATATTATATATACAATATATATAATTAAAAGAAGAAATATAATATTAGAATATTGATATGTATATACATATATATATATAACAAAATATAATCGTATATATTATATTAAAATATATATAAAAAACATATATATATATATATAGGTTAATTCATTATATTTAAATGACATATATAAATATATAATATTAATATCTATATAATATATAATAATATATCTGATAAGGAGGTGCTTATAAAACTTATAATACATATCTATTATTATATAGAATTTATAAGAAAATCAATTTAAATTATAAAATTAACTAAAACTAATTATAAGGAAGAAATTTATTAGACATGTGATAAACAGCTTAAGGCCTATTATAAAAATTATTAATGAGTATATAGTTTAACTTATCTTTCTACATTATTGTTTCATATAAGTTATCAAATATTTAGTATTTTAAATCTAATGTAATATTGTTAATAAAAATCTAGCATAACCTGTACTTAACGTTATAATATATATATATATATATATAGTATATTTACTATTAAATTTTATTTTTAATATTTATTTCACTTTGCTGTTGGTTCTCTACAAAAAAAACTTCTATATTAAGCATTTCTAGATATATAGCACTTTTAAAGCTATATTTAATATTTATTATTATAACCGATTACGTAAGATTTTTTTAAGAAAAATCTGAGACTTGAGACTTAAGCGTTGAATAGTGAGTGCAGATCATATCCTTTTATTGTAAAACTTTTGGGAATTTGTCACACACATAATAACTGAAACTATTCCATAAATTGAATCAAAGAATGAGTTGGAGTTACAGATGAAATATTAGCCAGAGAATCGAATCGAAGATGGGGATAAATGAAAGATAAAAATTTAAAATTATACGATTAACTATTTAAACATATATATATACTATAGTATATGTGAGTATTTAACCCATTAATGTTAGAGATCTATGGTTAACCCAGTTCGTGGAAAAAAATTTTTAGCTCCATTTAATTCTACTTGAGCTCTAATATACAAGATTGATTTTCATGAATGATTTCTTATTCAGTTGTAGAAAGTCATACTCAGTAGTCAATGAATTAGTTGTTATTGAATAAAGAATTAATTTTTAAGCTTATATTTTGAATAATTTGTTTGGCTAGATGGGTTTGTATTGGAATATTTTAGAGTAAAGTACACAGTCTTTTCGGATCATTTTTCTGCCATGAATATTAACACCAGGAGAGACTTGAGCTGTACGCTTTAAAAAACGTGTTCGTTGTATGCTTCTTATTATCCAGCTGATATATATTCCTATACATATCTACTGCTAACTATATTATATAATACCTAGTAAAACTGGTGAAATATTTGTATTAGGTTATATATAGACTTCATTGAAATTTGTACGTTATTTATCATGATTATTTTAATAGAGAAATTTATATTTTATGTATTAATTATTAATATATTATATTAGTTTTTTTATGCAAAAGGATCTTTGATGTGGCAGGGGCGATTAATCAAGTTTATATATTTTGGTTTGTTATTTTTTGGGGGTCTGGCTTGGATTATAAGATTTTTTGAGCAATAAAGCTAGCAAAGTACTGTTTTGAAGGAATACGAAGTTTATACTGAGATATTTTGCCTAGTAATAATGTATAGATTTTTTTTCTTGTGTTCTGGAGAAAGTTGCATGTTGGCCAACATGAGAAAATATCGGAGGGACACAATTTTTTAAGAGAAGAAATGTAAGTCTTTGACTTGCTACGGTTATAAATTTTAAAAGAATGAATTAAATGAATTATCCTCAACATTAAAGCTTATGTTATGTTAACGTAATTTGAGAAAATTTGAGTCAAAAAAAATATATTATTAAAGAAACGAATGAAATATGAAATAATTTATGTTATAAGTATCGAGTTTTGTTTAGATGGATGATTATTAATACGAGAAATGGCTTTGACTTTCATTTGGCTGTTCGAGCTCCTGGTAAGTTTGATGCGATCTTGTTAGGGGGGAGTCACACAATTCGAATTGAAAATTTATTATTATTTCACATGATACTAATCGATGGTTAGGTTGTTATGGGTTTGAATATGTTGTTATCACCAAGAAACAAAATAGCTTTATAACTAATCAATGTACCAAGTTTTATGAAGACTGTGTTAGTATATAGGAAGCTTGATTAATCTAAGTATGTATTTTGGTGCTCTTTGGTTCCTAATTTATGAGCGTTTAATTCTATATTATGAGCTGAAAATGTTTGTGCAATGATTACACAAATATCATAGAAGATTGTGAATTTATAAGAGGTGATTCATGTAATGTTTTATATTGTTCGCAATACTAACCCATAATAATATTTCGTATGCATGGTCAATATTAGATGGTCAAAACGAAGTTGGTGTTGCTCGATTATTGCTATATCTCGAATAGCATAATATCTCTCGAAAGAGCGTCATTACAGTTGGCATTACTGCCATTGCAGATTATATCTTGTTTAGAACGCAAGAGATTTTTTGTTGTTTATATGAATATTTTTTAAAACACAGTGCATGAAGATAAAAATGACATAACAAAGCCTCTCAGGGCCACGACAGCTTCCTATGACCTCCGAGGAGGCGAGGTAGTAATCGGATTAAAACAGTACCAGAAAGTGTGATATATGCAAAGCTCATCCAGGTAGAGAGAACTTAGCTCACTATTATTTCGTATCATCAGCAAGGCATTCGACGTCTAGGTCAACTGGCGGAAAACTACTTAGTTTGTGAGCATATATATATCACTTTATTTGTAAGTTGCGAATATGTGCTATATGCCTAACTGATAGACTTTCTCGGGCGCTTTTATATTTAAAATAAATTAAATATAAAATCTATAATATAAAAGGAAATATCATATATTATCATATAATATACAAAATTACATACATAATTACTCCATCAATTAATAATATATAATATAATATACATCATATACTATGATCTTAATACACTGGCCTAGTAAGACCAATTACCACAAGGCTAATATATAAAATAAATATTTTGTTTCTCTTCTTGTAGAAAGAATTAAGCTAAGACAATAAAATCTAGGCATGAAAGAATTTGGAAGAATATCATAAAAATTATATAAATAATAAAATACTTGACCTAGGAGGATGGTAATAATACTTAGTGCTAATGGACCACTTCCCTCAATGCTGGAGAGAGGTGAGAGGGGACGGAGCTCACTTCTCGGAGCGCAGCAAGCTATCTCTTCATAAGTATCATAGTACGGATCTGAGAAGGATCACAGAAACAGTAACTCCATTAAGTAGGTCTGTTATGGTGTGAATGACAATAACCGATCAGCTAACTCAATAGTCTGGCATAGAAACCATCAAAAAGTAAAAGATTATTATCATTATATTATTAATATATATATATATACCATTTCAGAATTACTATTCGTGGAGTAAATAAATAGAATATCAAACATGGTATCCTGATGAACAAAAATCTAATCCAGCATAATTTTATATTTGTATAGTGTACCTTACATATTATAGTATATATCCATATATAAATTTCCAAAAAAAGGTACTCCTGTAGAAAGAACAAAAGAAATGCTATTAAAAAGAGCAATAGTAGATGAAAGAAAGGTGGAAACAACACCAAGTAGTATATTCAGTAGCATAGCTACTAATATTAGAATCGGTAAACGGGAGGCAATAACTGAATAGAACATAGGGTAATATCAGATTAAGAAAGAAGTGAATGAATATCTTGTAGAGGTAATGAATTAAATTAATTAGTCGAAGACCGTATGGATTTTTGGACGTAAACGTAAATAAAGAAGTGAATTTTTTAATGGAAAGTAATATATTATAATTATTATAATTAGGTAAGAATTTATAACCATAAGAAAAACCAAACAAGTGGAAAATATATAGAGTGGGTAGTGAAAGTAAAAATGTTCTCTAATACTACTCAATGAATTTATAATGGAATTAATTACGATTATCGAATGTTTATAATAAGGTCAGTATGAAAAACTAAGTATGGTTAATTACAAAAAAATAAGCTCACATTCAGATTTAAGTTAAAAGACAGAAAGAACGAGATCTCATCGAAAAAATCGAAGCTAACTACCATCTTATGAAAGAAATTGAATATTTAAATAAACAGGGAAAATGTACATAAAACATATGATATTGAAAATAGAGTTTTATAGAATTATTACTAACTAGAGTGTATAAACAAATAGAAAAATACAGAAGAGAGAATATAAGATATAGTGCACAA
>JABUQX010062377.1:57500-67500 GCA_015478945.1 Trachelipus rathkii | reverse complement strand
CTATATCACGAAAGCAATTCATCATGTGACCTACAAGATATTCATAGTTTTCAGCTGTCTCATTTCCAAGGAAACCTCAGCACACTGATTTTAATGCTATCCAGGCCACTTTTTGTCCTTCAGACAGTTTCCTTTAATTTGGGCGCATATAGAAACCCCTTTTTTTTATCTTTGTCCCACTTAAATTTGTGAATTTGTTCCTGAGATGCAAGAATGCCAAACCTTCTTTGTCAAGAGCTTTAACAAATATTTTCATCAAACCAAGTTTAATGTGCAAAGGTGGAGGAAACACAAACTGCGGATTCACAAGTGGTATACGTATATGTGATATGTTTTTGGTCCCAGGATTGAAATTATGTTTTTGAAGCCACTTTTTCCGAATGTAGTGATTTTTTCTGTCGTGGCTATTCCATTCGCAGAGGAAGCAACAAAATTTTGTGTATCCCTGTTGCATGCATGTTAATAGTAAAATGACCTTTAGGTCCACACAAATGTGCCATTTAAATGTTGTGTACTCAACTAGGTTAAGCATAGAACTCATAGCTTTGTACGTTTTCTTTGTATTTGTAGAACATGCTACAGGACCAGACTGGTTTATGCTCATGTTTCAATGCCTGTCTCGATGGGCCATTCACATCACAGCAATATACAATGCCATCTTTCTGAGCAAAATAGTTGCAAAACAGTGTTTGTCTTCCTCTAAATGAACTAATGTTTACACCTTTCTCAAATAAATTCCAGCCCTGAAGCCTAAAAGCCAGCAATTCTGAGTTTGTTTGTAAGAACTTTAGATCTCGTACAAGATCGTTAAGTTCCTCCTGTGTGATTTCACGATGTGAACATGTCATAGATGCTGCTGGTTCAAAGTCAGGATCTTGATACCTTGTGTCATGACCGTAGGGGTCATCCTCTGAGTCAACAGTAAATTCATCGGGAGGAATAGGTAGAGGAAGATCATCTGAATGAGAAACTGGACGCATTGCTGTGTGAAGGTTTGGATACTGGATAAAATGCTTGGATTTTGAAGAGAACCCCTGCACATTTGTCAAACAGAAGTGACAATACGTTACGTGATTTGACGGTTCACGCCAAATCATAGGTACAGCAAATTTCATACGGCTACGTTTTCCTTTTAACCAGTTTCTCAGATTCTTGGAACATTTATTGCAGCATACATGTGGAGCCCAGAATTTAACCTGGTCCCAAACTTTGCATCCAAAGTGCAATTCATAAGCCTTTCAATTAATGGTGACAAGCTACATTGTTGCGTCTTAATTAATAAGTTCTCCACACACATAACAAAATAGGTTTGGGCTACTTTTACACTGACGTGGCATTATAAAGAACTTGACCGCATATAATACTTTTGTTATAATAATTATTATAGCAAAAGTATTATTATAATTAAAATTATTTACTATTGTTATGTTAAATCAATATTACAATTTCTAATATAAACCTGAAAATAGAATAATATATACTGTATATAATATATATATATATATATATATATACTATTATATATAAATATAAAAAAAAAAAAATATATATATTATATATATATATATATATATATATATATATATATATATATATATATATATATATATATATATATATAATAACTACACATATACTCTTCTCTTTACAACACTAGTACACCTCACAATATCAAACCATACTGTGAATACTTACTATCTAAGCTGATTTGGAGGAAACATCTTTTAACAAGAAAAAGGGAAATAATGTAGTTGCCAAATTCGCCAATTCCACCATTTTGATACGTGGTAGACAAAAAATAAGCGGAGATCTGTTCTTTTCACGCAAGAATATACAAGAAACACATATTTTCATGTGAAGGACATTTTTCATGTTGTACAGTGAATTATTTAAATAGCTAAGAACAGAATAATTGTTTTTCTTTTATTGACTTTTATTGGCTTTTGACCGATTTTTAAAGAAACCCATGGAATGTCTTTTGCAATGATGGGAGTAAAGTACTATGCAAATGAAAAGAACGATGAATAAAAGTTTACGCAAAAAGTAATATAACATTTACAGGAAACGGTAATTGGTTTATTAACTACGGCAGATTGAGTCCGAAGAAGGGGAAGAAGGTGAGGTCTTCAAAACACGCGGGGAACCTGTATTGAATACTGAGACCTGGGAAAATCTTGCTGAGAAATTTTGCTACATGAGATGAGTTGATAATAATTCGAAGGGGAATGAGGTCATTATGGAATATATATAGAGATTATGTTGATTCGTAGTGAACAGAAAATCTATGTTATAATGTAAGACGAAATATTTTTAGGTATCCTTTGACGGGGGTGATATGACATGTGAATGAATCTTATGTTAAATTTAATGGAAAACTGAACTTCCTGTAGCCACTACTAATAGGTTGGAACATCCCGATAAATCAAACGAATAAAAAAAGGAAATTTATAATAAATTCATACAAGTATATAAATGAGTACAAGTTGTGACTACAGTGATAAATCTTATTGTAGGGTTATAATCTGGTATTGTATAAAAGTACTGAGAGTGATAATCGGGTAAGTAAACCAGATTTAAATAGTAGCTTGATGAAATCGCCGTTAATAAAAGAGGTTGTTAATAGAGAGTATATTGGCAATTAATTAGAGAGATAAAAAATCAATTAGGTAGTTTGAACCAGGGTTGTGGAGTTCGTTCAAAAAAATTTTCCAGACTCCGGACTGCCGACTCGAAACTCCGAAAACACGTGCCGACTCCGACCGCTTCATTCTTCAGAAATTACGCGCCACTTGAGAAATCCAACTCACGAATAAGCCACCCGGCCTAGCCTCGTAAACCCGACTCTGACCTCTCCGATCCCTATACACTCGACTATGACACCCTTTCGAAAATACTTACTAATTTTTATTAGACTAGAACTCGACTAAACACTCGACTAAATAGATTCCTCCGTATTTGAAAACCAAAGTAAAAATTTGACTCCGACTCCGACTTTACCCTGATTCCTGTTGAAGGCTATACACTCCACATCTCATTTAAAATTCCCGAACTAATCCGACTAAAACTCCGACTAATCAATAAATTCCGACTTCACGCCTTTTCAAATTGCCGAATACGACTCCACTAAATCGCAGACCATCGCAACTCCGACTCACCGACTCCGACTATCATATAAATAAATAAATTACACGATCTAATAATTTCCGACTATTCAGACTCGACTACACGATACATTCTCGACTCCACTACTCTTACAAAACTACGCGACTTTTCCTCCTCAGACACTCTCGCGAACGATGGTATTCCCCAACTCTGAGACTTAAAATTCCTACCAGACTTTTCTGATCTTCATGCTCGGGCCTACAATTCCTTCTCTAAGTTTGAATCATACTCATAAAGAAAGAGAACTTTTTGTAAGATTTAATAACGATACCTAATTAAGCTCAATAAAAGATAACTTATGATATTATATTTATGTAAGATTCACGTGATGAGAATATGTATGATAGATAATATAGCCCATGTTTATATGGATTCAACGAGGAAAATAACGTCGTAATAACAAACCGAAATCGAAAGAGTGAATGGGGAAAGAAACATGAATGAAATTGAGGAGCCCAGAATGCATGAAAACAAGTAGCGGTGGAAGAATTTTCTCCGGGACGGCTGACAAGTGCGTGGACTTATTAGGTCAATAGCATTAAAGTTGTTTACAACACAAATAAATTTTTGTACAATCTGAAATTATATTTAACGATACAAAAAGTTAATCAAATATCCTGACAAGGACTTGTGAGATTTATGTACTTGTTCGTGATAATCACAATAAATTAATATGAAAATAAAAAAAAACAACAATAATAAATAAAATGAGATGCATCATTTCTTATCTAAAATTGAAGAACAACTTAGAGCCTTAAATGCCATTCTGAAAAACAAAGCGTCTAAGTACCTGATTTAGGTGGCCTCAATGGATGAATTTCCATGCCGATTTGCTTCACGTTTTCAAGGAGATGAGCTGAATTCTTTAAAACATCTTCCATAAAAACTGAATTTCTGAGCCCTCGACGTCCATCTTAAGGTAATCAATTATCTTGTCAGTCAAATTTAACATGTTTAAAATGTTTTCATAACGATCAACCTGCAAGTAATATATATATATATATATATATATAATATAATATATAATATATACTATATATATATTATATATTATTATTATAATATATATATATTAATATATATATATATTTATATATATATAATATATATATTTATTATAAATATATATCTCACATATATATATATATATAATATATATATATATATATATTAATATATATATTATATATATATATATATATATATAATATGTTTTATATCAATATATATATATATATATATATATATATATATATATAGCATGCATGCTGTTAATCTTTGGGTATAATTAATATATAAATGGAAATTCTTCATAGGGTTTTCCGATAGTTATCAAACCCAATATCATCGAAACAAGAGATCGATTTTTTATAAGATTAACTTTACTGTAATTTCGCGAGGACAAGCAAATTTTAAAAGTTAATGTAAATTTCGCTTATTCTTTTACATAAGTTTTATATGTTCAGTAAACTTTCTCTTAATATAAATATTGCTGAGAGTGACCTAAAGTGTGCTATAGATAAAATTTCTTTCAACGCAAACCAACAAACAGATTAGTACCAGATAATAAGAGGAAATCAGATTCATCGGAACACACGTTTCTCTGCTGTGAATAAAGTATCGAATTCTAGAGAAGGAAGAGAACCTTTCAATGAAGAGAAATGAAAACCAGCATTAGATAGAAATCAAACAATTAATAAAACGCCGGAAAATCTAGATAAGGCATCTAAACCCTATATTATTTTTATCTGAGAAAGGCAGTTCTTGTACCTATTTAGCATATAGAAAGATAGTATCAAGCGTTCTCAGCTTTCAGGCCCAAATCGCTAAGGCTTGAAAGGTCCTTGATGAGATCTTGTGAAGATAGAGTAAAATCGCCATAAAATGCAAGTATTTTAAGAATAATTCAAATAGATACCGAATTGGTAGATGGTGTGAAACATCAAACAAACAACGAAAAAGTGGATGAGAGATTGAAGCCACACATAAGTGGGCAGTCCATAATTTTCAGTAGTAATAGGAAAAAAAAAAAAAAAGAGAATATGGGGGGATAATTTGATAAATTCACTGTAAAATGAATAATACAATTTACTAGCTCACGAGAAAACAACGGATAAAAAAAAATATATTTAATTTAGATGAAATGCATAAAAATAAAATGTTTTATAATTATTTCTAAATTACTCCAATAATTGACTATAAATTTAATTAATTTGATGAACTGCTAAAGATAAAGAAATATTTTTTATTCACAGATAAGCAAAAGTTTTCATCTTCCTTCAATTGCATGCAAAAGTGGAGAAAATTGTTAGCTAGAAAGATCTCATTTTATAATAAGTTGTAAATGATTCAATGGATATCATTTATGAGATTTGACTCGTAATTTGATAGTGAGTGTTGAGAGCGTCAGGTAATAATAATTTAGTTGGCAAGTGTGGTGTATAAAGAACACTAGATTAAAGAGAAGACGGATAGACTTGAATCGGCCAGAAGAGAGTGATTGTGGAAAAGATGGATTGAATTTAGAATTTTCTCGACACTAAGTAAATTTAATGGTTTTATATGTAGAATGTAATATAATTGATATAAGCGATACTATATCTGATAAAAAATCTTCGGGATAAGATAATCGAGTGAATGGATAGACATATTTTTTGAGATATAAGATGCAAATGAGAGAGAGAGGAAGTACCGCAGATCTGGACAGATACTGATAGTATAGAAAGGAGAGAGAGAGGAGTATTAAAAATATTTTTGAAGATAAAAGGACAGGCTTGCATTGGCTTTCTCGAAAGGCTAGCCCGGTTTTATTAAAAGTTTTTATTTTTCTTTAGAGAGAGAGAGAGAGGAGTTGAGCATGAGAAGAGTAGAGGAGAGTATAGCAAGAGTAGATAATAGAGATGAGAGATGGAGAGAGAGAGAGAGAGAAGAGATGAGATTGAGAGAGAGAGAGAGAGGGGAGAGAGAGAGAGAGCACGAGACGAGGATGAAGAAGAGAGTGAGAGGAGATGTGTAGGATATGTATGATGCTAATAGCAAACAACTCTTGAAAAGTGATAAAAATTAAGACCTGATTTTTTAATATTAATCGGATTTGTTTTATACTTATTAGAATGTAATAAATTTTAAGCAAAGTTTATTTATAAATTCTTTGTTTTTTCATTTGTTGAAAAATTTTATCTGGGTTTCGTCGACGGTAAGCCTCAATACTTATTATTAAGATAGAATAATGTCATTTTCTTTTATCAGAGTAGGAATATAAAAAAGTATAATTAACGAAATTCAGGAAAATATGAAAATATATATGATATGAAAGTAAATATAAATATATTATTAATAAGTGATATAAGTAGAAGATGAAGCTTTGTGCGTGTTTCTCACACAATAAAGACCCGTAATCGTTTTGATAGGCCCGTCCTATGATAGGAAAAATTTTCAAATTCTCTTCCCACTGGTGGCAAGGGTCCGGAACCACCTTCTATCACGATTAATTCTTTTTTCGTGAATGGTGTGGTGATATATGCGTATGACCCATAATCATTATATAGTTGCCAATGATAGCAAGATAGTGGTGATGTAGATGATTCTTTTCAACCTATTATTTTAATTCCCCTAATGAAGGGGATTGAATTAGTGGTAAAATTAATTTAAAAAGAATACAGTTAATTATATTCGTAGTAGACATATTAAGGGGTAAAGACCTGTAGCGTTGGATCTAGGACTGACTTGTATATATCTAATATTAATATTATAAAGTTTATACATATATAGTGTGTATAGCATAAGCACACGTTGTATATATAATAACGCAGGATTTTATAATGTTTATGATTTATATTATTATATTACCTCAATATAACTTAAATAATGAAATAATATATTCATAGGTGATTGTTTCTAATAGATAAATAAATAATAAACATGATATCAATAATTGACGGCACTGATAGAACTATTATAAATAAAGAGGAATGTTAATAATTAAGAATAGTAATAAATAATAAAGAGTAATTAATAAATGACTCGACAGTACCGATAACTCAGCATAAACCTAAAACTCTATAATGAGGAATGCGACAATAAACTAGTCACATAGACTATGAAACATAATTCAAAACTAATCACCACTATATAATAACTCCTAATCAATGCGTATAACTAATAATTGGTATTCCCGATCGAATCGATAAGTAGATCATAGAAGTTTATAGTTCGAACCACTATACAATCAAATAATATATAGATAAGTATCTAGACATTTATAAGTAACTGTAAAAAATATGTATATTTCTGCGTTTTTGGGAGGTAGAGTTAATAATTTAATATTTTATAGCAATAAATTAACTAAGGAATAATTAGGAAAAATAATAGACATGATTTCAATAGAATTTTAACTCGACGATGCAGATAATAGAATGAATTAAAATATATTAATAGATAGTAGATTCTGGTAGAGTGACCCGAGGATACCGAGTGTTGGGTGACTATTATAGTGTGATAGGTTTCAACACGACAGCAGATAGAGCCAGATAAGAGTGTGAGCTCATGTTGTTAATGATTGAAGTCGTTTAATACTATTTAAAAAGAGATATAAATAGGATATAATATATGATTAACTGATATTGTTAATAATAAAATAATAGTTGCTTCCTTTTTTTTTTTTTCCTCCCTCATCTACTTTTTTTTATATGTATGTGTTTTAATATCCACTAATCATTTTCTCTGAATTCGTGGTCCGCAAGCTCACCACTGACCTATGGACCTAAGGTATGAAGGATTTCTAGGTACTCCCTAGCACGAGTCTTAAGATTGCTAGGCTTTTCTTTATCACTTCCATGAGCAGAATATGAATAATACAGCCAATAACTAAAATTTGATAAAAAAACCCACTTATTGACTAGTGGCACGGCAATGGAAATTTTTAAGACGAATGTTAGGTAGCTTTTTTTGATCCTCTCGCGTAATTATATAATGAAGTTCAGCGACCCTTTCATCACCACATTATATTTAATTCAGTTGCTCCAACAACTAATTGGTTATAAATAATCTTACTATACACCTCCTCTCAAACCTCTACCACATATTTATATACTATATATAATTCTTTCTTAATGTCATAACTTTAGGTTCTCTTACACATTTAGCTATCCTTTTTCATCTCCTCATATAATGTTATTATATATACTTATATTATATACCTATTGTCCCTTAGCTTATTCCAAAATCTCTATGAATATAACATTTCTCTTGTGTTCTCTTCTCTCTTACTATTATGTCTGGTCGGTTATGTGGTGTAGGTATAGATGTTGGTATTGTATGGTCGTATAGGATTATGGCTTCCTCATTTTCTATTATTGTGGCTGGTTTGTGCTGCCAGTATTTATCGGTATCGGTTTCAAAATTGTATTTTTGGCATAATTTCATATGAATCATATTGCAAATTGTGTTATGTCTATCTGTGTATAATCCCATTTTTAGCAGTGTTTTGCATTCTGTCAAAATATGGTTTACTGTTTCTGTTTTGTCCTTGCACTAATTCTGTACAGTTTTTTCCGATGATTTCTTCCTTTTCTCTATATATTCTTTCTGAAACACAGGTTTGTTTCTTAGTATTTGATACTTGTGCCTGAACTATTAGTGGTTCTGCTGATTCCTCGTCTTCTTCTTTTTTTAGGTAATCTACCCCTGATTATAAGAGTGTTATTAAACTGTATGTTCCTTTATCATCGATGTAGATCTGGTCCCAGTACATTTCTATCCTGAAGTGTTGGTTAATTCCCATACATAAGCCTCATTACCATTTGGTGATATCATTATTTATTCTTGCCTGTTTGTATTTGTCTTTTCAGGTCTTTTATTTTCTTTCCTACTTCTGTTATGTTTCTGAATATTCTTCTACCCTTATAGTATATTACAAAAATCCTTTTACACCCTCCTACTCCTTCGCAGGTAATCCTATTTCTTTATTTCTGTATTTTGATGTTAGTTGGGGGTTTCTAATCATCTCATCGTGCTTCATATAAATATTTATAACAATCACCATCACTCATAAATTTAAACTTTCTCTAGCTCTCTAAATATTTACTTAAAACCCCTATTATTCTTTGTATTTGTGTATATTATCCATTTGTGGAACAAACCCTACCCCATTCCTCCTTTCATTTCTAGGCATACACAATAAATCCTTGGCATGACATTGAGTTTTTGTACGATTATCTCATTTTGGGCTAAATGTAACATTTTTCCTTTGTATTTTTACGTCCTATCATCCAGTCATATATATTATATAATATATATATATATTATATTATTATATATTTATATATATAGGATTATGTTGATTATCCAGGCCTCCACCTCCATATGCATATCGATTGTATGAATTCGAACACATTACTTAAAATAAGAAAGTAAAAATGCTTAAAATCAAATTGAAACTTTAATTATTAAGCCAGGCCTTCACCGCCGTCTAAAAAATATTAAAAACATATAGCCTTTTAAGGCTTATGGTATATATATATATATATATTGTAATTTATTTTATTATTCATCATTATTTGAATTTGCATGCATATTGGTTAAAAAAAAAAATAAAAAAAAAAAAAAGAATTGCTCGCATATTTCTGAAACCTAAACCCAAGATTTTGATTAAAAGGTGGTAGCTAAAATATTTTACTCCGTCAGTTTTTTTTTCGTTTTTTTTTTCCAATATATTGGCAGTATATGATACTAACAATGAATTTAGGTGGTGACGGACATGCTTCAAAATTATATAGGACCTTTCCCGTTTTTATGAATTCCCGCCAGTTTTTTTGTTTTTTTTTTTTTTTTTTTTTTT
>JABUQX010062377.1:40000-47500 GCA_015478945.1 Trachelipus rathkii | reverse complement strand
TTGGTCCTCGTTCAGCTGCTAATAAACTAAATTAAATATAATAAAATTACATAAAATAAATTTAAAATTATTACAAAAGTTTAGGTTTTAATTTTTTTTGAAAAAAGGTGAGGAGTTGAGAATTTGTTAATGATTGGATCTATTTGTGAATCATTTCTTTGTATATTATAATTAGTGGAATTGTTAATGCAAAATGACTCGGTGAATCTTCTAAGGGAAAGGTTTTCAATGTTGATGATGGGCGTCATGTGTTCTATGTTAATAGTATGGTTGTGGGTAGATCTATGTAAGGTGAGGGCAGAGTTGGGATTGTCTCGAAGTAGGTCATATTTGTGTTGGTAATTGCGGCGGGTGAAGTCATGTGTTTCCCCAATGTATATTCTGTTACAGTGGGCACAAGGTATTTTGTAAACACATTGAGAAGTGAAGGTGTTGGTATGAGATTTAGGTTTAAAATTTTTTTTGAAAGGAAGAAGATTAGAAGATGAGGTGTGGATAGTTTTGGGAAGGAATTTTTTGCAAAAATTGTGAGAAGACGAAGGTAAAGGGAGGTAGGAAGTATGGGTATTATCACGAGGAGGTTGGAAGGTGTAGAAGTTATTCTTGGCCTTACGGAGAGCATTAGTGATAATATGTTGAGGATATGATAGTTTTGCGAAAGGTTGAAAAGCTAAAATTAAATTCGTTTTTGGAGGTAGGGGGGGGGAACAGATCCTTAAAGCTCTAAGGAATAAAGAGGATAAGGTACCAATTTTAGTGTTAAGAGAATGGGAAGAAAACCAGTGTATATAGGAAGGGTTGGAAGTGGGTTTTCTATAGACCTTGTATTGTATGTTATGGTGATCGGACCAAATTAAAAGAGTGTCTAAAAAGGGTAAGGTATTGTTAGTTGCATGTTCTATAGTAAAAGTAATATTAGGATGAATGTTATTAATGAAGGTGAGGATATCAATAGGGTTAGTGTTGACAGGTATAGCTACGAAGATATCATCCACATATCTGTACCAAAAAGAGTTGTTAAGAAGAGGGTTGGGGAGAATGTGATAGATTTCTAAAAGTTCCATGAAGATGTTGGCAAGGATAGGGGAAAGGGGAGATCCCATACTTAGACCATGGTTTTGTTTGAAAAAGGTGTTGTTAAACTGAAAGTAGTTGTGTTCAAGGGTTAAAAGAATAAGTTTTTTTAAGAGAGGAAAAGGTTGTGAAAGAATGATGTTGTTTTCATTAATAAAACGTTCTATGAGAGTGATGGTAAGAGGAACAGGTACAGAAGTGAAGAGTGAGACTACATCGAAACTAAGGAGTTTGTGAGTAGTGGTATTGATGTTTTTAGTTTTAGAAATAAAATCTTCAGTGTTTGTAATATGGGAAGAGGAGATATGTCCTATAAGAGGTTTTAAAGAATTAGCTAGCCATTTGGATAAATTGTAAGTAGTTGAGTCAATGTTGGAAATGATCGGTCTAAGAGGTATATTTTGTTTGTGTTTTGGGTATGCCGTAGAATTGAGAGAGTTTAGGGAGAGTGGATTTAAGTTCATTGTGGAGAATAGGGGAGTTAACAAGAATTTGTTTAAGTTTATTGTTAAAAATGATTTGAGAACTTTTTAATGGGTTTCTGGTAAGAGTGGAATAGGTGTTGTTATCATCTAAGAGGGTGTTACATTTGTTAGTGTAATCAAGAGTGTTAAGAATTACTATATTGCTCCCTTTATCAGAGCGAGAAATCGTAATATTGTTGTTTTTTAGAAGGGAGGAAAGAGCAGTATAGAATTTTTTAGGACAAGTCTTGGAAGAAAGAGTATTAAGAATGTTAGAGGTTAATAAACCTTTAAGGAAGTCAAAGTTATATGAGTGTAAAGAATTAGCATGTTTCCAAGTATCAAAATCTAAAAAGAATTTTTTAAGAGGATCAAATTGTTGTAGAGAGAACGAAAGACCATATCCTAATAGAATTTTCTCATCTCTGGTTAAAATATAGTCTGAAAGATTTATAATTTGATCTGTGGACGAGCTTGAAACCCAGAGGCTATTATAGTAGATATTGTTGAATTTCATCTCCAATGTTCTCTTCTTCCGTGATACTACAACATCTTTCTTATTATGAGCTAAATTTAAAAGATTGGTGAAGTTTTCCAGTGAATTTGGATATTTGATGTACCAAGAATTTTGGAAAGATTTAAATTTTTTAAAAGTTTTCCCAAAAGTAGTTTTAATTTCTAATTTGATGTTGGATATCTTATTAATCAGTAAGTGTCTAAAGATATCTGGAAAAGGTTCAAATTTATTATATTTAATACCATTAGGGATCATTGTTCTAGGTATGATCAAATTATTAAGGCAATCCTTTATGAACAATAATTGAACTTTCTTAACGTTGGCTAAAATCATACTATCACAGTAGTTTCTAAATAATTTCCTAAGATTAAAATCTTCAATCCAAATGTTGTTATCAGGCATGGTAAAATATAAACTTTATAAGGACTTGAGACGTCAACAGTTATAATAAATTGTAATGCCTTTAATAAAATATTGCTGGTAAAATTCTAAGAAATTTATTGAGAAATATAGCAGAATATTTCGACCAAACTTGGTCCTCGTTCAGCTGCTAATAAACTAAATTAAATATAATAAAAATACATAACATAAATTTAAAATTATTACAAAAGTTTAGGTTTTAATTTTTTGAAAAAAGGTGAGGAGTTGAGAATGTTGTTAATGATGGGATCTATTTGTGAATCATTTCTTTGTATATTATAATTAGTGGAATTGTTAATGCAAAATGACTCGGTGAATCTTCTAAGGGAAAGGTTTTCAATGTTGATGATGGGCGTCATGTGTTCTATGTTAATAGTATGGTTGTGGGTAGATCTATGTAAGGTGAGGGCAGAGTTGGGATTGTCTCGAAGTAGGTCATATTTGTGTTGGTAATTGCGGCGGGTGAAGTCATGTGTTTCCCCAATGTATATTTTGTTACAGTGGGCACAAGGTATTTTGTAAACACATTGAGAAGTGAAGGTGTTGGTATGAGATTTAGGTTTAAAAATTTTTTTGAAAGGAAGAAGATTAGAAGATGAGGTGTGGATAGTTTTGGGAAGGAATTTTTTGCAAAAATTGTGAGAAGACGAAGGTAAAGGGAGGTAGGAAGTATGGGTATTATCACGAGGAGGTTGGAAGGTGTAGAAGTTATTCTTGGCCTTACGGAGAGCATTAGTGATAATGTGTTGAGGATATGATAGTTTGCGAAAGGTTGAAAAGATAAAATTAAATTCGTTTTGGAGGTAGGGGGGAGAACAGATCCTTAAAACTTCACCAATCTTTTAAATTTAGCTCATAATAAGAAAGATGTTGTAGTATCACGGAAGAAGAGAACATTGGAGATGAAATTCAACAATATCTACTATAATAGCCTCTGGGTTTCAAGCTCGTCCACAGATCAAATTATAAATCTTTCAGACTATATTTTAACCAGAGATGAGAAAATTCTATTAGGATATGGTCTTTCGTTCTCTCTACAACAATGTGATCCTCTTAAAAAATTCTTTTTAGATTTTGATACTTGGAAACATGCTAATTCTTTACACTCATATAACTTTGACTTCCTTAAAGGTTTATTAACCTCTAACATTCTTAATACTCTTTCTTCCAAGACTTGTCCTAAAAAATTCTATACTGCTCTTTCCTCCCTTCTAAAAAACAACAATATTACGATTTCTCGCTCTGATAAAGGGAGCAATATAGTAATTCTTAACACTCTTGATTACACTAACAAATGTAACACCCTCTTAGATGATAACAACACCTATTCCACTCTTACCAGAAACCCATTAAAAAGTTCTCAAATCATTTTTAACAATAAACTTAAACAAATTCTTGTAAACTCCCCTATTCTCCACAATGAACTTAAATCCACTCTCCCTAAACTCTCTCAATTCTACGGCATACCAATTCTTGTTAACTCCCCTATTCTCCACAATCAACTTAAATCCACCCTCCCTAAACTCTCTCAATTCTACGGCATACCCAAAACACATAAACAAAATATACCTCTTAGACCGATCATTTCCAACATTGACTCAACTACTTACAATTTATCCAAATGGCTAGCTAATTCTTTAAAACCTCTTATAGGACATATCTCCTCTTCCCATATTACAAACACTGAAGATTTTATTTCTAAAACTAAAAACATTAATACCACTACTCACAAACTCCTTAGTTTCGATGTAGTCTCTCTCTTCACTTCTGTACCTGTTCCTCTTACCATCACTCTCATAGAACGTTTTATTAATGAAAACAACATCATTCTTTCACAACCTTTTCCTCTCTTAAAAAAACTTATTCTTTTAACCCTTGAACACAACTACTTTCAGTTTAACAACACCTTTTTCAAACAAAACCATGGTCTAAGTATGGGATCTCCCCTTTCCCCTATCCTTGCCAACATCTTCATGGAACTTTTAGAAATCTATCACATTCTCCCCAACCCTCTTCTTAACAACTCTTTTTGGTACAGATATGTGGATGATATCTTCGTAGCTATACCTGTCAACACTAACCCTATTGATATCCTCACCTTCATTAATAACATTCATCCTAATATTACTTTTACTATAGAACATGCAACTAACAATACCTTACCCTTTTTAGACACTCTTTTAATTTGGTCCGATCACCATAACATACAATACAAGGTCTATAGAAAACCCACTTCCAACCCTTCCTATATACACTGGTTTTCTTCCCATTCTCTTAACACTAAAATTGGTACCTTATCCTCTTTATTCCTTAGAGCTTTAAGGATCTGTTCTCCCCCTTACCTCCAAAACGAATTTAATTTTATCTTTTCAACCTTTCGCAAACTATCATATCCTCAACACATTATCACTAATGCTCTCCGTAAGGCCAAGAATAACTTCTACACCTTCCAACCTCCTCGTGATAATACCCATACTTCCTACCTCCCTTTACCTTCGTCTTCTCACAATTTTTGCAAAAAATTCCTTCCCAAAACTATCCACACCTCATCTTCTAATCTTCTTCCTTTCAAAAAAATTTTTAAACCTAAATCTCATACCAACACCTTCACTTCTCAATGTGTTTACAAAATACCTTGTGCCCACTGTAACAGTATATACATTGGGGAAACACATGACTTCACCCGCCGCAATTACCAACACAAATATGACCTACTTCGAGACAATCCCAACTCTGCCCTCACCTTACATAGATCTACCCACAACCATACTATTAACATAGAACACATGACGCCCATCATCAACATTGAAAACCTTTCCCTTAGAAGATTCACCGAGTCATTTTGCATTAACAATTCCACTAATTATAATATACAAAGAAATGATTCACAAATAGATCCCATCATTAACAACATTCTTAACTCCTCACCTTTTTTCAAAAAATTAAAACCTAAACTTTTGTAATAATTTTAAATTTATTTTATGTATTTTTATTATATTTAATTTAGTTTATTAGCAGCTGAACGAGGACCAAGTTTGGTCGAAATATTCTGCTATATTTCTCAATAAATTTCTTAGAATTTTACCAGCAATATTTTATTAAAGGCATTACAATTTATTATAACTGTTGACGTCTCAAGTCCTTATAAAGTTTATATTTTACCATGCCTGATAACAACATTTGGATTGAAGATTTTAATCTTAGGAAATTATTTAGAAACTACTGTGATAGTATGATTTTAGCCAACGTTAAGAAAGTTCAATTATTATTCATAAAGGATTGCCTTAATAATATGATCATACCTAGAACAATGATCCCTAATGGTATTAAATATAATAAATTTGAACCTTTTCCAGATATCTTTAGACACTTACTGATTAATAAGATATCCAACATCAAATTAGAAATTAAAACTACTTTTGGGAAAACTTTTAAAAAATTTAAATCTTTCCAAAATTCTTGGTACATCAAATATCCAAATTCACTGGAAAACTTCACCAATCTTTTAAATTTAGCTCATAATAAGAAAGATGTTGTAGTATCACGGAAGAAGAGAACATTGGAGATGAAATTCAACAATATCTACTATAATAGCCTCTGGGTTTCAAGCTCGTCCACAGATCAAATTATAAATCTTTCAGACTATATTTTAACCAGAGATGAGAAAATTCTATTAGGATATGGTCTTTCGTTCTCTCTACAACAATGTGATCCTCTTAAAAAATTCTTTTTAGATTTTGATACTTGGAAACATGCTAATTCTTTACACTCATATAACTTTGACTTCCTTAAAGGTTTATTAACCTCTAACATTCTTAATACTCTTTCTTCCAAGACTTGTCCTAAAAAATTCTATACTGCTCTTTCCTCCCTTCTAAAAAACAACAATATTACGATTTCTCGCTCTGATAAAGGGAGCAATATAGTAATTCTTAACACTCTTGATTACACTAACAAATGTAACACCCTCTTAGATGATAACAACACCTATTCCACTCTTACCAGAAACCCATTAAAAAGTTCTCAAATCATTTTTAACAATAAACTTAAACAAATTCTTGTTAACTCCCCTATTCTCCACAATGAACTTAAATCCACTCTCCCTAAACTCTCTCAATTCTACGGCATACCCAAAACACATAAACAAAATATACCTCTTAGACCGATCATTTCCAACATGAACTTCAACTCTCAACACTCAGTACGGATATATCGCAAATGGGCTAGACATAAGATTCCTTTAAACCTCTACTATAATAGGTTCCGTGGATCATACCTCTATCTCACCAGAGAAAGTACATTGTGGAGTAGTGGGTATTAACAAACTTGAATTTGTTCGATTTGTTTTAGTACATAAAAAACTTAATTAGAGACAAAGCATTTAGATAATAATACGGTGACGTACAACTCCGTAGAGATGTACGATGTTCGCTCTCTCATCTTCTACTTCTGTACCTGGTTCCTCTTAGCACGGTTATCACTCTCATAAGAAGTGTTATGGTCTTTAATGGCTCATGAAATACTAAATGGATATATTCTGTCACGCTCAAGCTCAGTTTTTGACGCTCTCTTAAAAAACTCTAAATTGCTTTTTGAACCCTTGAAGACACACTCGGACTACTATAGCGCAGTTTTAAAAAACACCTTTTTTAAATCTATGTAATTACCTAATGGTTGCTATTTAGTGTGGGTATACTTCCCGCTCTCCGCCCTATGCACATATTGGAGAGGTTTAACGCGGAAGGGGTGGATGTATAAGTCTTTTTTCTCTTTGTTCTTTTTTTTCTTATCTTCATGAACTTCTTGAATCCTATCACATTCTCCCAAGCCCTCTCTTAACAACTCTTTTTGGTACAGATATGTGGATGATATCTTCGTAGCTATACCTGTCAACACTAACCCTATTGATATCCTCACCTTCATTAATAACATTCATCCTAATATTACTTTTACTATAGAACATGCAACTAACAATACCTTACCCTTTTTAGACACTCTTTTAATTTGGTCCGATCACCATAACAT
>JABUQX010062377.1:0-7500 GCA_015478945.1 Trachelipus rathkii | reverse complement strand
CCCTATTTTTATATAATATTTATATATATATTTTATATATATATAATATGATATATAATATATAATTATATATATATATATATTATATTAATATATATATATATATAATATATATATATAGTATATATAATATTAAATATATTATATATTTATTATAATATATATATAGATATATATATTTAATAATATTATTATATATATATATATATTATTAATATATTATAATATATATTGATAATAATATATAATATTATATATATATATTATATATATATATATATATAATATAAATATGTTTTTATATATATAGATATATAATAATATAGTATATATATATATATATATATAGTGATACTATACTATATATATAATATAATAGTATAATAATATAATAATAATATATATTTATAATAATATATAATTATATATATATAGTATATATATATTATATTATATTTATAGATTAATTATATATATAGATATATATAGTAATATACTAATTTTATAATCACCTTATATACTAATATATATATATATATATATATATTAGATATATATATTAATATTATATATATATAAGATATTATATTATTAGATATATATTATATATCTAAGGGTGTGTGTGGTAATATATATATATCTATATATATATATATATATATATTATATTAATATTTATCATTCACCTATATATTCAATCTGTTAGATACTATCTTAATATATAAATATACGTATATAGTATATACTATTATATATACAAGGGCATATTTACCCACCGGGGAAACTGGGCCAATGCACAGGGCTGACAGACTTTTAACGGAGGTTAAATACCAGCTGAGCGACCGATCATGAACAAGGCAAAAAAAATGACGTAAAATTTAGTCATTTATAAATGAATTTGCCAAAATCAAAACTAATTCAATAAAATAAGATAGAAGCCCTTAGAAAATCCCTTCTATTTAGAATATTTGTGTCAAGTCTTTTTTTTTAATTGAAAATTCTTTTGTCAACTAATTTTTGTCTCTTCAGGTGGAAAGAGGACAAATTGTATATCAAATTTCGAGATAGTTTGGGAGAATCAGAAACCAGGGCCGAATTAAAGGTCAACATGTCCCGATATACAGCGTTTGAAAATATGCTTGTCAAAGTGGAATACATTACTGGAATGAGAATAGAGGTAAAGTCAGGGATTAGAGATTAGAATTGAGAAAGGAGAGAGTGAAGTGGAATAACAGGAAAGTTGACTAGTCGTAATGCTCTAGGTTCCACCGCTTCAAGGAGAGCTTTGTGAACAGAACCAACACAGATGTGTTAGGTATACTCCATAAAGGGCTGAACAATAACCCTAAAAAAAAGCAAGTAATTTAGATGGTGAAAAGAAATATTGAAGGGTCCTCAGAACTTCCAACCACTTAGAAAATAATTTAGAAAGAAAGATAATTTGATTCTCCCAAGAAATATAAACGAGAGAGAGAGAGAGAGAGAGAGAGAGAGGAGAAAGAGAGAGAAAGAGAGAGAGAGAGAGAGAGAGAGAGAGAGAGAGACCAGTTAATATTAAAGACAGATGAAGGCTTGAGTTATTGGTTTTCGAATAAGGTGTTATAATTGTGTAGAAGATTTTGTTGAGCAAATAGTTGAATGGACTGAGGGTTTGAAAACAATCATGTTTTCGCTGTCCCAATAAGAAATTCGAGAATAGACTAAAAGGTTAGTTTCTCTAAAGCCTCTCTACTAGTATGAGTTATTTGAAGTGGGGAGGTACTACTTTCAAGACGAAATGAGTAGTGAAGTTTGGAGTCGTTAGGATAGGAGTAGGTAGATAATGAAGTGGTAATGAAAAGTACAAAATATTTTGAGGATAGAACAGAACACTAAGAAAGACCACTATTCAAAATTTTGAAGGATGAATGGTGGCAGTCTACAGAAACTCCTTTGAACAACCGGAAGGAAAATCAGAGAAAAAAAGATAGATACCGAATGGGGAAGTGTAGAAATCAAAGCTTTGCGCATAATTCAATCGAAGGCTTTCGATTCCCCGAAATGCGAAGAGAAAAATATCAAGTCAGAGAGAGAAGAGAGATAAAATTACCGTAGAAAGCTCCTTACGAAAGTCATACTGGCCAATGGAGGTATGGTTCAAAGCCTAAAGATGTTTCAAATCTTCTTTTGAAGGATATAATCAAAAACTTTGGAGGTCACTGAAGTTAAAGCAATAGGAGGATAATTAGGGGATTGAGATTCTTCTTCTTTCTTTGAGACGCTGAGTGAGCTTACGCTTCCAGAAGGCATGAAAGGTAGAAGTTGACCGGCACAGACGAAATAGATTACGATGGCAGGGAGGGTGCAAACTCAAAGCACAATTTTTTAGAACCGTCGAAGGGAAACCGTCATACCGTACGCCTTCTTAATGTTAATTTCAGAGAGATCAGATATGGCATCTTCAGAAGTTACGATATTAGGTATAAATGATTTGAGGCGAGGCGGAGAAGGATGAATAGTTACGGTATCGTATAAAGTAGAATTAGAGGCAAAACTACGATCGAAGAGTTTAGTATCAGCAGATAGTAAGATAGTTATAAGGCCATCTAACAAAATTAGTGGAGGGAATATGAAAGAAGCAAAGATGGAGTTGACATTTTTTTGTGCAATATGAAAGTAAAAGCGTGAGGAAAGGGACCAATAAAGATTATTGCGTTTTCTTCTCAGATAGATTGATCATGACGAGGTGTAATAAAAGAAGTATGAGATTCTGGAGTGTGAAGAGTACACTAATTCCTAGTCCCTGCGAGCTAACGGATTAAACAAGGATTATCAAATATGGTTCGAAAAGTTGAAAAGATCTAATTTCTTTAAAGTGGGAAGTTTTCCAAAAAAAAAAAAAGATACTTAAATAATAGCGTATTTACAAGTGTATTTTGGGAAATGAGGCAGTATTAGAATAGTTGAATTAAGAGAAATTAGGCGAGAGAACACTCTGGGTCAATGATATTCGATGGCACTATCCACAAAAACCAGGAACCAAACTGAATCGACTATAATAGAGCGATTTGCGAACGTATTAACGAAATATAGAACAGAAATTATTCCAATATCACCTTTCTCGCGAAGTGCAGGTAAAGCAAGTTAGAGAAGAGAATATTTGAGATGTAGTAATAAGGAGGTCATTGGTCAAGGGCGTGCCCACTATATCAATTTCATCTTCTTCAAACGTTAATAGAAATCCACTTAGAGAGGGAACTGATAAAGGAAAGCTCAGAGAGAAGAGTATATAAGGAAGAATCAGAAGAAAAACTAAAAACTGTCAGAAATAGTACTATATAAGAATGGATGTTTAGTTGAAGTGAAGAGATGAATTCATTAAGCATGAGAAAAATTGTTATGAGAAATACAGTCTGTATTAGAAGCCTTATAGCATTGGAATAGTACAAGAAGCCAGAAACTTATGAGGCAAAGAGAGAGTCTCATTCTGAAGTATGCCAGAATTATAAAATTATAACAAATACAGGGGTTAGTAGTCTATTAGTTTTAAGTAAATAATTCGAAAACGGTAAAATTGCACGGAGGCAGTTGTTCTATATTTTTAACGAATAATTGTTCTATTAACTTCGCGAGACATATTACTAATAATATATTCTGTGTGTTTTTCGAAACATACAACAAGACAATTTAAACCGAAGGACGGGTATTTAGAAGAAATGAAGTGGAGAGAAGGCGAATATAAGAGAACAAGAGAAAGACCGTCCTCTATGCAATAAAAGTTTGCGTAGAAAACCATTTGGTGATAATAGGAAAGAACGAACAGACTAAAATAGATGTAATGGCAAGAGAGCAAAAAAATGTGTAATATACCCAAAATTTAATAATATTGAGAATTAGAGGGGTGGAATTGGCTTAGTCAAAAAAAAACAACAAAAATATACTTACAATTGGTTGAGAGTTTAAAATAATAACAGAAATTAAGGGTTGTTGATGGCTTTGTTGCGACAGAGATCAGAGAATTGAATTCAAAGCGACACATCCCGCTCTTCTTTGTAACTCTCTGAGAAGTTAGACTAAGTACGCTGGACAAGTACTAGGTTAGACTCGGCTCTTGCAAGACCAAGACTAACTTGCCTGAGTAATTAACAGAAATTTACGAGAAGAAGTATTCTATTATAAGAGATAGGAATTATAAATGTGACGTTGGCGGATAATTAAAATCACGCAGGATGTCGTGGTTTGCAGAACCATGTAATTGTAGGATAAACGTAAGATTGATTATGATATTAGGCTGATATTTTTCATTGAGCTGGCGAAAAAATAAAAAAAAAAAAAAAAATAATAAGCATACTCTCCAAAACATAGCTCAATTAAAATGATAGACTCATGCCGCAATACATAGCTCGACCACTCGTCCTCAGAATTCAATAAAGCTCAAAGGTCGAAGTGGAGCCTTGAGCAACAAAGAGCAGAAAAAGCCACTGAATCGGGAGTACCTATCCGATACAGTTTTCTGCAGTATAGAGGGCAAACATATTTTTACAATGAAGAGTGATGCAAAATAAAATTCTACCGCAGATTGGCAATATGTCATCCTGTCCCCTACAGAAACAAGAAAAAAAAAAAAAAAAAACAAAAAAATAAAAAAAAAGACAAAAAAACACAATCTTACAAAAATAAGAAAAAACACTTCCCGCATCAGGAAAGTACACCCACAACATCATTTCTTGCGCACCGAGAAAACATACTAACGTAAAAACGCCCACGAAAACAAGTAACAGAAGAAAATCACGCAGTCACGCTTTCAATGACAGCCTAACCTAGAAGCTAGACTCATAAAAAAAAACAACCCCCAAAAGATACTTCCTGAGCACAACAATACAACGGCACCCATTTCTCTCCGGAAATTGTCATATAAAGAAGCAATTCTATTTTGGAGATAAATAATATAGAGTACGGGAAGGAGGTGATATGTAGAGTCATAGTTGAAGAATGGTGCGTAGTAAAACTAGCAAAGAGTATTAGAAATTATTCCTAACATTGATTTCAGAGAATGGAGTAGAAAGAATTTGATTGGACTGATATGGGAAGTTGAAATTAAGTGAATATCGAAGTTCAGTTGGAAGGCGTTGGAGTTGTTAATAGTTCTGAGAGTAAAAGCGATAGTAATAAGTACCATAAATATAGTCACAATATTTTTAATGATAATAATACAAATTTAAAAGTAAGTTATAGGGAAAATTAGTTTATTGAGTGTTGTAGTTAAGATATATGCTGTTATTTTTGTTGAAAGAGTGCTTCGGGTAACTGAGGGACTGAATTGTTGAAGAACAGACTGCATATTAGATAAGTGGTAGTGCTGCTAGTATTTCAATTAACACATTGAAACAAAGTGAGAGAGAAGAATAAATTAGTATTTAGATTTTATGTATTTGCAAAGAGGTGTATGACAGGGTAATAGGGAAGCTTTGTGACAGGTGTTAGTGATATATGATGTGTTGGTAGGCTTTTGAATGGAATCATAAGCAGGTACGCCGATAGTGAAGCTTGTGTAAGAATAAATGGAGTGGAATGTGAATGTATTAATATTAATAGTGCAGTCAGGCAGGGATGTGTTATATATCCGTGGCTATTTAATATGTATATGGATGGTGTGATGAAAGAATTAGAGGTAGGGGTGTTAGGGTTTGACTGTTAGAGAACGGAAGATTATGGAGGGTCTCCTGCTCGTTGTGCAGGTGATTATTTTGTGTGGCAAATCTGAATAAAGTTTTACGATAACAAAGTCTTCAGACATAGCTTGAAAGTAAATGTTGAAAAGAGTAAGGTGATGGTGTTGGGTGAGGAGAGTAGAGTCTGCAGTGTGAAATCATGTTCGATTGTAAGGAATTAGAATAAGTATCTGAGTTTAAGTTTTCAGGTTATATGTTGGATGAAAAGGGATCGATGATGCAGAGTGTAGTAGCAAAGTTATTAGTGTTTTTTAGGTGTCTGGTTTAATTAATTCTTTGGTGAATGCTATTGGATTAAGTCCTGAATGCTCTAAGATTCTGTGTGAGGGTGTATTGTTACCAGTGTTAATTTATGGAGTTAAACTATGGCACAGAATAAGGTATTGATCTAAGTTGCAGTTTCTTGAGATGGATAATCTTAGTGGTGTGTTAGGTGGGAGCAGAATTAATAAATTGAGAAATGAGCGTTTTAGAGAGCTGTGTGGTGTGAAGAAAGACTGAATGAGAGAATAAATGATTGTATTAAGATGGTTTGGTCATTTGAAAAGGATGGATAATAGTAGGTTGGTTAAATATATGTATATAGATGAGTGTGTTTTGATTCAACCGGCTGGGAGGTCTAAGAAATATTGGATTGAGTCATCAAAAGAATATCTGAAGGGGAGGAATGTTGATTTAGCAGAAGCGAGAATAATGGTGAATAATAGGAATAAATGGCATAGTTTTATGAGGTTGTATGGTTTTGGGTTTGGCCCAGGGAGTGAACTCTGACATTGAAGAAATACCACAGTATTGTTAAACTTTAGGGTGGATTTTTTTACTTCGACGGGCTCGTACTTAAGGGTATTAAAAGAGGGTATTTCGTTTGACTTGGGGCATGTTTTTCTACTCAATTATTCTGTTTCCAGTGCATGTTGCGTACCGCACTCCAATGTGGGGATCCGAGGGAAAGATAAAGAAGAGGAGGAATATATATTGTTTCTTTGCCAGACTAAAAAAAAACTTCCATTAATTTTCTGCATTTTATTTATTCCTTACAGGGCAATGGAATTAGGTAGAGAGTGTTTATCTCTTTGGGGATATGAAAGAGTGGATGAAATTATTTGGGTAAAAACAAACCAGTTGCAACGCATTATTCGAACTGGAAGGACTGGACATTGGCTAAATCACGGAAAAGAACACTGCTTAGTATGTTTATTATTATTATTATTATTATTATTATTATTATTATTATTAATAATAAGTTATATTTATTAAAATAATAAAATTATAATAATAATAATTATAAAATAATAATAATAATAATACCTAATAATAATACAATAATTTAATATATAATAAATAAATCTTTATCTTTATTTTAATATTCCTTAAAATTAGTGCATTTAAATATCATTGAGAGATATTCAATTGTATTTATTTTGTTTTTTTTTTAATTTATTAGGTAGGAATGAACGTTTATCTTTCGGGGCATGACCAAAACCGTTGACATCTGGAAGCAAAGCGTCTGGTCGAGGGATAAACGTCGCGAAACACTGCTAGCTTTCCGAACCCTATTTGCACCTTTCAAAACTACGAACAGAACGTATGTAGGTGGATAAGGACAAAATAGGTATTTAAAAAGCTCAGCAGTAAACGGGGATTGGGCTTGTTTGTCGAGTTTCCCGGCGAGGGGGAAATCTATAAATGTTAGTAACGGAAAAATCTTTTCTGTTGGAATTCTTCCAAAATGACAGCAATGTTGTCTTCGTCTTTCTGTTCTTAACAATAAACAGTGCCTTTAGATGGG
>JABUQX010062376.1:0-21535 GCA_015478945.1 Trachelipus rathkii | reverse complement strand
AAAAAAACCCTTTGCTCATAGAAAATTCAATATTTTCTGGTTTTCTTTCATCACTCACTTCTGGCAGTTTGTAAAACATATTCACCTACTCCTGCTCTTCCTCTTCCTTCCTCCTCTCCTCTTCTGTTTCCCTCTCTAGCACCTTCCAATAGCACAACTGCACATCTTAATCTTTGGACAAACTCTAATTCTTCGCTCAATTTTTGCTTCCTAACTCCACTTATGACAATCGGAAACTATTCTTCTTTTTCACTCACCTTCCTACTATTTTTACCTCACAGCTAAGTTCTTCTTATGGTTTTAAACTCTTTTGAGCTCAAGACTAGAAGCAGTACGTCCGGATGGTATGTCCAATGGTTCTTAAATTAGTTTTTTTCTGAGCTTGCTCTCATCTTTTAAACGTTTGTCTTGTCTTTCTACTTCGACCTTCCTTCTTGCTGAAATCGTGCACCACTCAACCTATGCTAAAAAATGGAACCCCTCAACCCTGTTCTCTAACAAAGGTACTAAGAGTATAATGATTATAGTCATATATTCACACTGAAAGCGAACAAGCAGAGAAAATGAGAGAGAAAGATATATATTTGCTTATCTATTGCAAAGACGCATGGGGAATCAATAGGAGCTCTTTGCAGTGTTAGTAACATGTGTTGGTAGCTTTGAGTGAATTCAAAAATGTTATGTGACCTGGTATCTGTGTAACGAATAAATGGATGGAGGGTTAATGTTCAAATATTAATGTTTTGTTTTATTCATAACTAGTTAGATATTGGAGAGAATGAATGATAAGTATTCTGGCAAGTGGTTATTAAACCTATAAAATGGTTACCCTGCAATTGCAAGAAATTTATGGCTTTGTGTGGCGAATCAGAAAAGACTATAGTAGAAGCTTTTTTCTAGGTATGTAAAAGAGTTGAAAGTTAATGTAGATAAAAGTAAGGTAATGGTTTAGCGAAAGTCAGATGCAAATCAAGCTTAATATAAGACAACTGGAATTAAGATCTGGTATACAGTATTAGTATTATATTTTAGTAAGGAAATTAGGAAATGCAGAAGTACTTAAAGTGCAGTTATCACTGTGAATGCAAGGGGTATTAAATCTGGATTGGCAATTTTTTTGCACGACAATTGTTTCCCAATCTGCCAACTGTTAATGATAATATAGCATGTATGTGAATAAATATAAAAATATATACTGGTGATCTGTCCAAACTGATATTTTCCAGTGATGTGTGGAAATTTATAAAACGAGAATGAGCATATTAGTACTATGTATGGCGAAAGCAGTTCTAAGGAAAGAATGTAACTTGTACAAGAAAAGGATGGTTGCATAATAGAATTAATTAGGTGGTTTAATGAGCATGTGTGGCCCTGGGTAGGAGAATGATACATAGAAACCCAACATGACGAAATACCAGAGTCGAGGGTAAAGCTCAGATGAATTACAAAGTTTGATTTAAAATTACCTTACGGTCCTGAATGAGTGAAGGGTCTTCTGTCTTCGGCTTAGACATGTACTTCTCTCTCATCTCTCTCCCCTCCCTTCTTCTCTCTCTCTCTCTCTCTCTCTCTCTTTCTCTCCTTATATATATATATATAATTAATATTATATTATAACTAATATATAATATATATATATATAATAAATATATATATAATATAATTACTAAATATATATATATCATCAGTGGCGACTCCTTGTGGTCAAAATTCTTGATGTAGGCAAATCAAAAATAATATATATAATATATATATCTACTATAATATATATAGAATAGTAATATATATATATCTATATATACTATAATTATATAATATAATACTAATATATATAATTATATACTATATATATATATCTACTTAATTCCATAAGCGCTGATACAAAGTAGTCGTTCAAAATTACAATAATAAATTATTTAAATTATTTTAATTTCAATTTTCGCACCTTAAAATGCTTTTTTTGTATTTAAACTTACACATAAACAATACAATTAAACAATTTGCTAAAGGCATTTTCTCACGTTAAGAACAAATATTTATAATATATAATATATAATATAAAATATATATATATATATATATATAATTATATACTTATAATTATATAGATATATATCATATATATAATAATATATATAATAATATTAATAATAATATAATATATATATATATATATTATAATTACTATATAAATATTAATATATAATATAAATATATATACTATATTATATATATAATATATATATATATATATATATATATAGAAATATATAAAAAATCCACAAAATATATATCTCTGCAACAAATGCAAGGAAGAAATACATGAACAGTTACACTATTGCCAGTTTTTTCAACATTGAATTTCATTTTTTAGGCTACACACTCCGAAAAAATTTAGTACATTTAAATAAACTTAAGTCGAATACTATTCAAATATTCCCGTATTTTTACCAAAACTAACAGCTCAAATTATTAAAAACACACAAATCAAGTAAAATAAAGTTAATATGAACAAGCACTATTTATTATCAAATGAGAACCTTGCAACGCCACATCTTTATACGTAATAACGAAAATATTGTAACTTATATGTACTTCAGAGCAAATCTTGCACTCTTACCGAATCTTGATCATACGTGATTTCAGCGACCTAACGTCTTGAGTCGAATAAATTATCAAAGGAATATGAATAATACTAATCGATTAAGATGATGATCAAATTACTAATAGTTGATATAAATATCTACATTATATTCTATTATGTTAATGTTTTTATCACAGTCTTCCTAAAAAATAATATTAATAAGATTATTAAAAAAAAAAGACTGATATTGACTCGTCAGGCACATTCAAAATTACCTTGCCAAGAATAAAAACTATTTTTGACATGTGAATTTTCAAGGACACCTCCTACAATTAATGAAACAGATAGCATAATGCTAACATGATAATTATGACTTCTCGAACGAAATCATTATACTACATATAGATAATATATATATATATATATATATAAATATATATATACTAATATATATATATATTATATATATATATTATTATAGTATATAATAACTATATAATATATATATATACTTTTTTATATTTTTTGGGCTCACTAAGGCAAGTATGCGTTGCCTACTCTGCCTACCCCCAAAAGCCGCCACTGATATATATATATATATATATATAATATACTATATATATAATATATATAAATAATAATATAATATAATATATATAATATATATATAATTATATATATATTATATTATAATATTAATATATAATTAATATATATATATAAATACATACTAATAAAATTATAGTAATATATCTATATATATATATATATAAGTTTATGTTTTCTTTTTGTAAAACAGTTTATTTATTATAAAAGAATTGTATGGAACATATCTACATATACACGCATAACAACAATATATATATATTATCTAAATATATAATAATATACTATAATATATATTATATATTTATATATATATACTATAGAAACTATATAAGTAATATAGTACCAATAATATAAAGAATATTATATTATATATATATAATATATATATATAGTTATATATAATAAAATATATAGATATAATTATATATATATATTATATAGTATATACTATATATAATATATATACATATATATATATATATCATAAATAAATAATATATAATATAATAATATATATATAATATAAATATATATATAATCCCTTCGCTACTAACAATATAATATGAAACTAATTTTACTCTAATCGATAAAACAAGGTATTAATTAAAACAGAAACTTTATTGGAAATGTTTCAAGACACATGTAACAACATAGTAAGTGAAGCATTTTATTATTTTATGTTTTAGCTATTTCTTACATTATTTGATAAAAGAATATCTTGCTGCGCTTCTGTACTGTAATTATAATGTCATATTTTTACATCCTTCAAAGGTGTAAGAAAATAATAAAATACCTATAATATATTATATATATATATATAATATATATTATATATATAATACTAATATATAATATATATATATAGATATATACTGTACTATATATATATATATATATAATATATATAATAATATATATATATAAATAGATATATAGTATATATAATATATTATATAATATATATATATAATATAATATATAAATATATATAAATATATATATATTATATATATATATATATATAATATATATATATATAATATATCTATATATATTATATATAATAAATATATTATATATAAATATTAATATAATATATATAAATATATAATACTAATATATATATACTATATATATATACGTTTAAAATAAACAAATTCTGTGTTCTGTGACCTTTTTTACCTTTTTCTGACCCGACCTTTTTTGAGCTCGTAATTTGACCCTTGACCCTGACCTTTTGGGCTTCTTACCTTTTTTGGCCTTGACCCTTTTTTCACCAACCCTTGTTCCATGGTCATTGCCCAGTATTTTTGTCAACCCTAATTTGGTTTGCAACCTACAATTTTTGGCAACCCTAATTTTTGGCAACCCTAATTTTGCACCCTTCGAAGAAGGGTTCGCCAAACGGTTGCGTCGCAACCGTTGTACGTATTGCTCCCTATTTTGACCCAATAATTTTTTCGACCATGGTCAAATTTTTGCCCACGGTAATTCTTGATCTTCCTTGGCTTAGCCCATTTTTTGATGTCTTAACCTTTTTGTTTTCCCTTTGCTCCAAAGCTTACAGATACCATGGGTCAATTGACCACGTTAATTTTTTCCTCATTGGTCAATTGACCCACTGGTATTTTTTTTCCTTTAGGCTGAGCCCTTTTTAAATGTGCTTAACCTTGGTCTTGACCATAATATTTCTCCTTGCCCTTGCCAATACCATTGCGTCAATTTTGGCCCAACCGCTAATTTTTTGCCATCTGCTACCCTCACATATTTCAGTCCTTAACTTGATACGTATGTATGATCTATCCTAACTGAACACCACACACCCTACACACACACACACACACACACACACACACACACACACACACACAACACACACACACCACACACAGCACACACACACACTATACACACACATTCACATGAACACTTACACACACCCATAATACTGGCACTTAACATACACTTATTGCACATCTGTACAAACACACGACCAACCCTTTGGTCTCCCGGTCAACTTTGGCCCACCCTAATTTTAGGCCATCCCAATTTTCTCAGCCCTAATTCGCCCAACCTTTATGCATTACAATCTGCTAGAATGCTTCCTACTACAAGTTAGTATTTTTTAGCACTTCTAGCATGACAGAATATATATCTTAAAGAGTTACACAGTTGAAGACAGTTGACCGCAAACGTTCCCGATTCCGAGTCGCTCCCAGGTGAACACCGTGCAATAGCCGCCCGCGCTTGCGCCCGCAGGCGCAATATTTCCCGCCGCCGGTCGCCCGCAGTGCGCAATATTTCCGCGTACTCGCCGCCGCGTGCGTCCGCAAACGCAAAATTCCCCGCGTGGACAAAAATTATGATATCAATGTAACTATTCAAAGAATTTCGTTTTTTCAAAATATACTAGAGTCATTTCCACTTTTCTAACAATTGCTACGAAATTTATAAAAATCAATACTTTACATACCTAAAAGCAAGTTAAATCAGTAAATCAATAGAGTTTATACTAAACACCTGGGGATTAGTATGTCTTTTTTTACTGCTTACTTCCTTTAACTCCTGCTTACGCTTTAACTCAACTATACATTACAACCTTAAAGCAGTTAAATCATAAAACAATAGAGTATCCAACACCTAGGATAGATGCTTGTTTACGCTTTTACTGCTTTAACTCATTTACGCTTAATCATTTTTACTCTCTTTAACTCACGTTTTACTCCTTTAAACTCATATATTTATTAACATTACTTACCGTAAAACAGAAATCAGTAAATCAATAACGTGACCTAGATCAGTAGTTCTTTTGTTTTACGCTTACTGTTTTAAACTATTCTGCATTTACTGCTTTAACTTTCTGCTTTAACTGCTTTAACTTTCTCGCTTACTGCCTTTAACTCTCTTTTACTTTAACTCATATCATTATTAACATTACATACCTTATTATATTTTTAAACACTTTTATTTCATTATTTCTATTTTTATTTTGTTTAATTTACCTTTTATTTTTAATTTATGAAGAATTCACAAACACACAGAAGTTCTCTGTCCTATATAAGCATTATTTTAAAAAAATTGTACGAAATTATTAAAAACATGTACTTTACGCTTACAGCTTTAATTAATCTCATATTCATTATCACAACGAGTATGATGTTGGAAAATTTACGTTCCAAGTCGCTACATGTCTTGTAGCTGCGCCGACAGGCTATTCTTCTGTTTCGTATTATAAATATTTTAAAGGAAATGGAATTTTAACAAGCACCTGTAAAAATAATATGGTTGAATGTATCAGAAAAATTTAAATATATATAGAATGTTATTTCAATTTCATGAAGCATAGACGAAATTCAGATCGCGGACCAATAACTGGACCACAAAAACTATTGATAAGATATTTAATGCACAAATGAATTTAGGGAATGACTCACAGTTATTCTCACCATTAAAATATCTCTGTGTTTTCATAACACAGAATATTTTTCATCAAAGCAAGCATATGCGAAGTTTTCTATTAAACACAAGTATTTACTGTTGTTCAGAAAAGAGACATAGTCAAATTAATGATTGCCAACTCAATATGATATCCCCCTGCAAAGGAAAAGAGTTCTTAAAAAGTAATCTAAAGAGGGTACTCCATCCCCCACGTTATTTGATGTGTGAACTTCACCCCAAAAACACCCACAGAGTGCTGCTGCGTACCAACATTCTGCCCTATGAGATAAAACTGTATACATACCTGAATAAGGAGTGTCTAGGTGCAAAGTATTTACCTCTTATAAAAAATTTAAAAAAATGAAACCTTCCAAAAAAACGTAAACTAATTAGTGATGATGAGAAATTCATCCAGTGTATATGTGAAGTGTTAAATCTTATAAAAGGAAAATGTTCCTTTAAACAGCCTCAGAAGAAACACGTCGTCACAGAAACATCATTAAAAACTCTCCCCCTCAACATTAAAAATTTGAAAATAAAAAGAAGTTACTACATAGAGGAGGAGTATTCCTCCCATTACTCTTCTCCGTTATAGCTCCCCTGAAACTAAGTGGTTGTCCCCATAATGAAGAAAGTTGCTGTACTTCCAATAATGCGTATGAGAAAATGAAGTATAATAATACAGGCATCTGTACAGAATTCAGTTCCTCAGATCATCATTCACAACCTCCAATCCTAGTTATTGCCACACACTGCGCAAAATCCACAATCACAGTTTCATCATCCACAACCCCAATATACGCAGTTACCCCACAATGCATTGGCATTACAACCTCTTTCACATCAGCACCAACAGCTGCACCAAACAGAATCCTTATTTTGTGAACGACTCATTATCTTCCAGCAGCTCACCCTCCGAGTGAAGGAGAAAAAAAGTTGAAACAATAACATAATATGAGAAAGAAGGTACAGGCCATATTAAATTCAGACGAACATTCCATGAGAAAGCCTCTATACCTAGGATCCATACAAAATATAATCTTAAAACTTGCATCTACATCCACCACTACGTAAACCACAGCCCGATGATGTAGATATACCTAATGGTTAAACTTGAAGTGAAAAATAAGATAATTTAAAAAATATCCTAGAGGAGTTATCTAATAGAGTGCGTAAATCAGGAATAGATATTATATAATATTTTTAAAAGACCAATTAACTTTGAATGAACAGCAATGAATTGATCATGAATAGGTTAAAAGATTCAAAGGATATTGTGGATTTGATAGCTGATCTCTCATGTAACTGGAAGAAAGGCCCTGTAAAAGGCTGGAATATAATCAAACAGAATTCAGACTATAATTTCCCAGAACTTTAATCAAATACAGACTTTAGCAGACATTTGGATAACGTACCTAAATAACAATGTGGATATCAACATGATAATTACGCTCTAATAAATTAATATAGTGTACTCTATATATATATATATATATAAGCACTTATAAACAAGGTATAAATCGTAATTATGAATTTTTACCAATATAATTATTTAGTTTTATATTTTTTATATAAATGAAAAAGATTTAATAATCTTTTGATCGCCTTTTTAATCTGTTTGGTATAATGAGTTAATAATTATATACAGTCCTATTGTATGTTTTATTAATTTATTTTATATATATTATTATAATATATATATATATATATATAAATATATAATATATATAGATATATTATATATTTTATATATTCTATATTTTAATATATATTATATATCTATAACCTCATTGACCTCTTTGTAAAAATGTCTCTGCTAGGCGACATTTATTCGTTATTGCGAAGCCTTATCATTCCCACTGGAACAATATCTTTATATTTTATGAACATTTTTGGTAACTCCAGGCTTTCTTCTCTGCACCTCTCCAGCAATATTTGCAATGTGGATTTTTCTTCCAAAAGTTCTTTATTTATGTACAAATAATCTTTGCGTAATAAAGTTGCTTTAACAAACGGGAATCTATTGCAGACTTATGTAATAGTGACATTCGATTTTTGCGGGTTATTTCCTGGAAATGAAAATAGTTGCATTGTATTGTGTGTTTTCTTAAAAAAATATACATATATATAAAAATATTACATATATATAAAAATATTAATAATAAAAGGCTTAAAGAATAAAGCAAATGAAATGTGTTAATATTTGATGACATTTGTTAAAGCCTATAAAAGCATCCGACTCTTTATATACATATACATATATATATATATATATTTATATACTATCTATAATATTATTTAGTCTAAAAATAAATGAAAGAAAATCTATAGACTAATATTTATATATTATATTTACTACTTCTAATATGTTTATATTATATATATAAATATATACATTTTATTATATCAGTACTGTTAAAACCGTACCTTCAGATTTTTATCACATAGATACTTTGAAAAATATATTAACAGTTATACCTCCATCATTTCTTAGATACAATTTTAATAATATATAAGTTTATTTCGTAGATTTTAATTTGTAAGAAATTTTGAATGTAAATTAGTAATAAATAAATATTACATGAGTTTTGTTATTAGTTTTTATTATTCATAAATATAGATTTATTATCCCATGCTGTATCATCTTAATTAAGAAGTAAAGTTTATCATAGTATCCATCGCGCTATAGAATAAACTCTAAGCCTTTATATATATATATAAATTCCCACTAATAATATATTATACTATTATTTAAGACTCATCATTATATACTATATATTTATAATTATACATATACTATTCTTACTGGATGTATCTATGATAAATTTAATGCCTATTCATGGTATCTTGCTCTCTTAAATAATAATATATATTACTCTATAAATATAGTAAGTAGTGATAAATCACTTATAAAACAATATTTTAGTGATGGATAAATGACGTATAATTCTTAGTTTAATAACACAAGTAGAGAGACCTTACATAGATCTTTATATCTTGCAGTCTCACCATAAATTTTCTTTTGAAACTAAAAACATATGATGTTAGGGCATTTATTTACTTATTATGATATTATCTACATAACTTGATCATCATCCAACTCTACATCGCATAATATTATGCTATACGTTTATATTAGGACTTCAGGTATATAGTGACTCTCAATTGATCTTTAACATAATAAAATTCTTTGTTTCTCCTGCGCTAATAGAATACTTGGTTATAAAAATATAATTCTCTCATTGTATATATATTTATCATTACTACACCATCTTCATATTTTAAATGCTTAGATATTTTAATCAAAAATATAACAATATGATATTATTTATATAAACTTCTTTTCTCTAAGTCCTACTGATAAAAGCCTTATATATTATGTGTTTCGTTAATTTGCTCAATACATTTTTATATAGGATATGCTTGTGCAACAGCGGACAAATAAATTCGTAAGAAAATATATAATGCTTCTATATAAAAATGAAAACACTGCCTATTGTTGTATTCGCAAAATAAAATAAGAAATAGCACTCTAAGTTCTCATAATGACAATTATATATATATATAAATTATAATATTACTCTACAGACTACTATATTCTCAGAATATATTACAATATGATCAAGGCTCAACTATACTGCAAATAAGGTTGCTTAGTATCATAATTTTCACATGTTACCGATTAAAAAATTTAAAGGAGGTTCTCAATGCTAATGAAATAAAAATGTAATAGTTTAAACAATTTATAATAGACTTTGTTTACATTACACTAAATATAAATATAATATAATTAAATAAATCAAAATAAATTAAATTAAATGAAAAGAGTAGTGAAATAAAATATTAACATAAGAGATCTTGCGTAATACGCGTAAATTAGACCGCAGTATTGATATGTAATGCCATAAACAATGTGATGATCTCAGTAATATAACAATTCGCATAATATTTTAAAGATTAGAATCATTAACCTTATGGAAAACTTTAAAATCTCATCGTAATCTATACGTTTTCCATCAATTGAACGACATTATAAAATATAAAATCATCTTTTCATATATTAGCTGCATTCTTGATATGTCCAGTGTTCTATCGTGAATAGTATATATTAATATCTCATTCTATTATTTATTATTATATTATTGTAATATGTTAATATACTTTTTATGTGTGATTATTTTTTTTATTATTATTTATTATTATATTATTATCCTGTTTATATTTTATCACTCAACATTAACCAATTATTCGATTTATATTATTATTCATTGATGGATTTCTCTAATTTGCTACTAAATAGTCTAGTAGATACCGATTTTCATAAATATGTTTGTAATATATATAAACTCAAAAAATACCGTATCGATTTATTATGTATAATATGTTGATTAAATTATTATATACTAGTCTTAAAACGTGTATATATTATAGTTATATATATATATAAATATATTATTATTATATATATATGTTAGATGACCATTTATTACTTTAATCTATATAGAGTCGGATGTCACTAATATATATATATACAATAAATAATGACTTATTACTGTTTAAGAGAAAAATATTATAAATAATATATGGACGATACGTTCCTACTTTTACATACTTGTATCTATAAAGTTGTACTTATTTAATAATATTCATATTATATTTAATATAAAATATAATTTATTAATAAATTTAATATAACTAGTAGATATTATATTTGATAGCAAAATATATAATTAAATTTTAAATAAATATAATATAATAATTATTATAATATAATAATAACTAGTTAAGTGAATATTTTAAAACAAATTTTTTAAGTCAATGTTGTACTATAATCTGTTTATGTTTATAATTATTATATATATAATATAATATATATTAATTATAATATATATATATTATAGTATTATATATATATAATATATATATATATATATTTAAATTTATAAGAAACATTATATATTTTTTGGGTAGAGAGATTGAAGCTGTATATATATATAATATTATAATATATATTATATAAATATATATTACTATAATATAAATTTAGAGATATTACAAACAATTAGAATTTAAAGTTCTATTAATAGCTTTATTCATAATAAATTACAGTATTGACTGAATACACTTAATAATAGTTAATCCAGTATAGCTGAAGCTAATAAAATATCAATATATATTATTTGTTATGATGAAATATATATTTTAACTTCATTAATATAGGTGATAAATTATATATATAGGTATAATGTGGGTAATATATTATATAGTAATATTTATATACAGTAAAATAAATAATGTTTCTTTATTTATTATTAATGTGCTCTCTCTTTGTTTGATTAATTTTTTGATATTATTATGATAATATTTTTAGTAAGGTCATTCCAAAAAATAACATTAAAATTTTTTTTTATACTATTATAATATTCTCTATTTTGATAATAAATGATATGATAATATTGAATATAATATTTAAATATATTACACATAATCCTATAAATTACCCTAATAAAGGTTTTGCCGTCCGTACATTATATGTCTAGTAGCCCATAAATAGCTCATACAAAGAATAATTGTAGACTATATATTATATATTAGTATTATAGTAATCCAGTCAACGGAACTTTTCGATTACTTTTATTTTCCATTTCAAGGAAAAAGGAGTTACTACATATATATATAAATTATAACTCAACGAGAACGGATATATGCTCTTTTCCAAGTAACGGAATAAGTTATACGTATAATATTATATAGATGATATTATTATTTTAATTTATAAGATAATAATTTATTGTTTATAGCTTCTCTTGTTAAGCCTTTAATTTACTTTAAGTTGACAATAAAATTTTTTCCAGTCAAGAAACTGTGTTGATAACAGAGGTGTATATTTACTTTATTTCGTTCTGATGTGAAGAGGGCTAGTAACTGTTCATGTTACTTTCATTCCATCTTCTTAGGTGTGTGTGTGCTTACAGAACAGGATTTTGATTTGCATTTCCTATAAATGAAATGAAGTTTAAATTTAATAACTTATTCTTTGTGAAATTGATTATTGAATCTTTGTCTTAGTTAATTTATAAATTTGAATTAAGGGTGTTTATGTGGTGTATTATTTATTTATATTTATATAAATAATTTTTATATATTTATAGGATTTATAAAAAATATATATATATGTTATTTGATTTTTAATTTTTTTAATTTTTCTATATTCTAGCATTATAAGATATCTAGTAATATACTATGATCAGTCTGAGTACAAAACGTTATACGTAAGGTGAATAAAGATTTTTTGTAAATGAAAGGACAATAAGCTATTTTATGTTTATTAGTTCATATTTTTCTCACCGCCACTCAGGTGTGTGTTATAAGCGTGATTATGTATTTTGATATAGATGGACTGTGTTATTCATCTATTTAAATTCAAAATCTTAAAATTAGGGTTTAGATTGGAGGGGTCCTAATTCTATGAGTATACTCGTAACATGACTATAAAGAAAGAGTACTCGCATCTATACATACTACTGGATTAGTGGATTATTACGGACTGACAACATATAAGATAGTAACAATGTATATACTAATGTCATTTACATATTATTTGATTATAACAAAACTCTCTTGAACAATATATAAATTTAGATTTATTGCTGTAATATACAACTCTTAAATTACTCGATATATATAAAATAATTTTAATCAGATAATGTTAGTTTCTCGATTCAATTTTATAGGCACGAAGTTGTAGAAAATATCTGTATATCAGCCATTAATTTTAATTTCTTATTTTTAAATAGAAATTATTTATAAATGTCTAATTTGTAATTTGCGTCAGATATAGCGTCATATATTTAAAATTCACAATGAATTCTACATGATATGTCGATAAAGTAAATACACGTCCGTTTAGTGACAGCACCTAGTTGTGTGTTTGAAGATTATAATTAAATATATTTATTTAATTTATTAATTATTTTTATAATTTATCTTTTTTTTAGACATATAACAAAAAATCACTTTTAATTAATTATTCATATATAATCCTCACAATTATAAATAAAAAATAATAACAAAATATATTAATGATGAATCAAAAAAGTGAGCAGAAAAAATTCGCACCCATCTTTATAGCGTTGTAATATTTTTTGGATACTATTTCAGTGATATTCAGAGGTAAAGTTCATAAAGGTAATTCTTTAAAGATCAAAAATTTCTATAATTAAACCATAGTATGTTAAGTAGAAATTTTAATTCTTATTTTTTTTATTTTACGTTGAAAAAATCATTATATTTATATAATATCTACACATCTAAATATTAATTATGATAAAATAATCAAGAGATATTTTCTCTTATCTACATAATAAGAATAATCCAAAAGTGTGTAATAAATAAATCATGATATCAATAATATTTTCACTTAGATACTTTTATTTTTTAATAGTAACTGTAAGCTACATATTTAAATAAAAATCATCTCTCCAATCTTTGATCAAAAAAAAAAACATTAATTAATACATATATTACTTAAATATATTTATATTTACTTACTTTTATAATTTGTAATATAGTCATTATATATTTTTTTCTAAAATAAATATATATAATATATAAATAAAAGTACAAAATGAAATTCCTAAATTTTTTACTCATATATGATTTTTTAATAATTTATTTCACTTAATATAATTTCTAATCTCGAATTAAGTGAGCGAGTACTCTATCATACTTTACGCACAATTACACATCAATTGCGATCACTAATCAACTAACTACAAACCACGTTTAATATATAATTAACGCCCATCGTACACGAGTCCAAAACGCAACATTATAAGAATAGATGAATGATAGATTCATATACTATAATCATATACAAGGATGATCGCTCTCTCTGTGCTATTTTAATTCTTAATGCAATAATACTCAATTAGGGATGGATTTATTTCAGCAAATATTTTGAACATGATTAAATTTAAAATCGTCTTTTTAAAAGTCAAATAATCCATTCAATAATTAATTGAGAATATAATAAAAGTCTTAATAACTAATTATATTACGCTTAATTAATAGCAAAATATAACAAAAAATACAATATACAGAATTAAAATAATAATAATAACTGATAATACATTCTATACTATATATATATATTAATTATAGTACTATTATATATATAATATATAGTATATATACCGATATATATATATTATCGTTATATTAATATATATATTATTTACTTATATATATATTAAATATATAACTTAATAATATATTATTATTATTTTAATACTAGTATCATTAATATTAATAAGTTATTATATATAATACATTCTATATATATATATATATTATTATTAATATATATATATATATATTAATTATATAAGTATATTAAAAGATATATATTATATTACTATATAGTTTATTATATATTATAATAAGATATATATATAAATATTAAACTATAATAACTATATTATAATAATATATATATATTATACTATACTATATATAAATCAATTATATATTATATATATATATATTATTCATATTAATTATTTATATAATGTATAATTAATAATATATATATTAATTATTATATATTTAATAATTATAATTCTATAATTTTATATATATTATATATATTAATATATTATAATATTAATATGATATATTATAATTTAATATATATATATTATTATATATATTATATATATATATAAATATATAATTATATATATATATATATATATATATAATATATAATATTATATTAATTACATATATATTAATTATATAATATTAATATATTATATATTATATATATAAAGTATATTATATAATAATATAATCACCTCATATTAGCCTTACTTTTATACTTTATATTTTTAATCTATAATATTAATATTTATATATTAACTATATTAATATACTCATATATAAATAACAATAAGTATAGTATATATATAATTATTATCATATATTATATATAATACTTACTTAATATATATTATATATATATAATATAAAATATTAATTATTAATATATTCCTTATTATTAAATATATTATGAAGAGAATATATAGACTCGAATACGTAACTTTATATTAATAATATAAAAAAATTAATTACTTGAAATTTAATATAACACGCACTTTTTAAAAAAATCTCTATTTCTTTGGCACCGTCTGACGGCTTTATTAGTATAATAAGTTTGCACTTCTACTTTCTTTATTAATTTGGAGTCAGTAATTTTTTACTTAATATCACTTTATTGTGTATATTTAGTAAATATGAGGTCAATTATATCATCTCACTCTATAATGTCTTTTATGTATTATGTAGTGACCACTAGCTAAAGTGCGTTTTAAATAGCCTATCTTGTGTTGTTATGTGATTTCTAAAGAAGGAGTTTTAATCTGCTTTTAATTGATCATACTGTAACCTATACTAGTATTTCTAGAGAATCGGCAGTCGGACTACGTAGTGGTCGTCACTAAACACGAGTTTCTTAAATATAATTTTTTGTCCCTCGTGGCCAAGCCCTTTCAAGAAAAATAAAGCATTTTTATAAATATTTCCTCCAAAATAATATATACACTCGTGATTCATAACCGACGTTTCTTGACGTTCAAGAATTGAAACGTTTCATTAAACCATATAGATATGAGCTTACTCGTAAATTAGTCTTTATTTTAATGGTTGCCACAATAATGTAGATAATAATTTAATATTGTCTCAAATATAGTATATTATAGGAATTGTTGATTCATGATATGGAATAAACACTGCTTTTTTAATTGTAAGAATATTAAATTTGTCATTCGGATAGACTACAAAATATATTATGATAAGTCGAAACATAACTCAAAATTTTATTTAATATAATTATACTTTATTCTATTATATATTATAAGCAAATTATTTATATTCTCGAGAGTGTGCACCAAGCCTTTTTACTTGTGGGGCAGCGATCACAGCCAGGGCCTTGTCTAATACCTGGCCTCTAAAATCAGATAAATAAACAATCCACAGCTATGCATCTTTTTTAGTACTTTAAAATTATAATGTCAAAACTTCTAAAAACTTTTACTATTCACTATGCCTAATTATCAAACTAACTGAGTTATATAGAAAAATTTCTCTTGCTAATATTGTTGCCTATATACTCTATAAGTGATCGCTGAGAATAGATTCTACAATTATGTATTGCTACGACAATCTTTTTTACATCTCTGTGCTCGTATAATACTTAGTATATTCTAAAAGGTTGGACTAGTCAGAAATTGAACTGTAGGATGATTTTCAAGAATATATGCTGCGTCTTGATAGAATGGTGTCATTTTACAACTGTATTACATTAAAACAATATTCAATGAACGAACTGAGTTATATGTACTCGTTGAGGCAATACTTCAAAATCTTTCTCAAAGCGTGAAAAAGAATATCCTTAACTGATTCTATCATACGTGGAATTTGTGCGTTCTTTATCGTTTTTTGTCCCAGATAACTCTCTCTCTCTCTCTATCTAAAATACCTTTTATGAAGAACTCTTCCATCTCGAACATCGTCATCCCTATACAAGTTGCTCTCTACCCCTGATAATATTGTGCTACACATATGCAATTTTTACCTCATTATAATGTGTTTAGGAAGTTTCCCGTTAGACTCATATTGATCATAGGTGAACATACAAAAAATATAACTTAAAAGTTTTCTGTAAGTGGGGGTAATGTTAAGCCCCTTTTATTCGTTTATAACCTCAATAACTTTTGTATGTAGCTTTGTTCATCCTACTGTAATGCGTTCGTTTTAGTGTGGAATTGCGGTGATAAAAACTCGACTCACCAAATCCATAACTTTCATGAATATATATAGCAAAAAATAATATATTTTTATATCTCATTTTATTATTTTATGATGAGGGTAGACTACTTTTTTCAATAAAATTAATTTAAATTTGTTAATGTTTGTTATATTATATATTATATATATATATATATAATAATATTAATATCATGATATAACTCAAACAATGAACTGATATATTGTGCTATTATAGATATACGTAAGTATAGGTAAGTACTTTTTACATCTTCAGCTTTTGATACACCGTTGTAGGACCCGCTTTACTATAAAACATGACTTAGCTCTATACGGTCATTAATATAATATTAGCTATGTTGGTATCAATATAACTATAACTTGTGAGTGTAATTGGTTATAGTTATAAAGATCTATTATAGTCTTCTTTCATGTAACATCTATTTTTAGTATTATATATATATATAGGTAGCTAGTTATCTATTATGAATATTAACAAAACTTAAATAAATATCTTTTCGTACATAGTGTTGATGAATTTCTAGATAATAGTCGCTAAATAATCACATATAACCTGATATAGGTGCTTATTAATATAGATGATAATTCTCTCATGATCGTGTATTCTCATATCTGGATACTATGTATGGATACAAAACTGTATCATCATTTTATATTATCTTGATTGTATATTTGTGATACCATATATTATAAACATGATTACATACAGTACTAATAAGGATCATTTTGTATAATAGTTATTTATTCATAATGGCATGTCTCTATAAACGTCACTCTGGAGTTGAGTGAATACAAGTGATTCTTTCTAAAATGGCTTGTCACTATTTGTATGATAAATTGATAATAATAACCATAGTATCATAAACTCAATTTACTCCCGGTTATTAGTATTTGTATCCTGTTCGTCTGGCCTGATTAATTAAGATATTGGCGTAGACAATTCTAGTGTAATATTCCAGTAAAGAAAAATTTTATACAATCTATAAATCTATTCATAAATTATATTGTCTTTTTTTGATATATTCTTATATACTTATATATAATCTCAATTCAATGCTTATTAAAATTAAATGATTCGTATATGGCCACTATAATCAATTAGATATAAAAATTATTTAATTTCTACATAAGTATGTGAGTATAAATTACTAGAATACAATTATTTCAATAGTGAGTTCGGTACTTTCTTATTATATATATTCATGTTAGATCGTGCCCTATTCAGGGAGGAGATGTTATTATTAATAAATTTCAATATTTATGACGAAGAAGAGAAACCTGTTCGTGAGCCCATACAGTATTTCAGACTCCAAATAGCCAGACAAGTGTAGAAGCAAAATAAAGGCATTATTTGTTTATCACTTACAGTAAGCCATTTTACTTTTTTCTCAAAACCAAGATTGACAAAATGTTATAGATGAATGAGTTACGTATCTTTGAGCGGCGAGAGTATTTACTCTAGAGAGAAATTAATGGAGAGAACATCTCTTGAAGGGCTGAAGAATTACGCTCCAAGTTCTATTTTAATCTTGTCTGAGAGAAAGATTTGTGATCTGATACATGATGAGTGAATATAAGAGGATAGAGAGAAAGAAATTTTCATAAATGTAATATGTGATAAGAAAAATATTAGCTGGCGGGGCATGAGTACATTGTTCATATTTCATTTTCATACATTTTTGTAATAAGCTTAGCTTAAATATAATTTTTATTTGATTTAGATATCTTTGCGTCGCTAATATGATGTTCCTGCGTCTCTATCAAATGCTTAGTGAAATAACTTATTATGTTCTCACCGAAAGAACAACTCAGTGATACAGATTCCATTCAGTATCTAAATTGCCTCATATAAAACAATCAAAATAGTAATAGAACCCTTTATAGAGAATCATGAGAGTAATGAGCAGTGCTCCTATAGTTCATAAAACGGCTACTCAGTCGTATTGAATAGGTGCTTTATGCTTTTGTTAGATTGTTGTACTTTCGTCGCTCGTAGTTTATGAGAATTTAATATAATTCGATAACATATACAACGAAGCACTACAGCTGTGATATGTATCGTTAGAGTGCTACTTTATAAGTAATTTTTAATTATAATTAATATCACACTTTTTAACATATAGCTTTATTTCCCTTATTAAAACAACTTCAAAGTATAGTAATTTAATAAAAAGATAAGAGTCAAATCATTAATAAAAAATAGATAATATATTGTCGAACTGTATTGTGTTTCAATGGGATTGAAGAATACGTCGAGGGGAAACATGATATTATAATGTTTTTAAAGCATTGAGAACATCAATGTCTTCTTTTCCTCTTACACCATTGATATGGTATAAGTACTATATAATTCGATATATATAACATTTTTAAATTATTTTTAATTAGTGACGCATAATACGCTCATCCCCTCTGTCCGGCTTCATACGATGCCTGCTCTAAATCACTTATTAATATTTCATATTAATTATATTACCGTTACTCAATTTGAGCTTGATTAATTTTTACATTCATTTATTAACATAAATGCATGGCAACTCAAGTTTAAATAAATCATATAACTAATCATTCTAAGTAATATGCATTATATCAGTAATAAATCATTTTTCGCCGAAATTCTTGAAATGAACCAATAAACAATAATCAAATATTTTTGTAAATTATATTTTAACTGATCTTATATATATACAATGAAACCATGCTCTTCTTAACCCTTCTAATCCGAAGATACTTTCTGCTAATTGCAGAAGAACGCATGTGATACTACATACATTCCACTAGATTTCTATCCTTCTATATGTCCAATCACTCACTGTACTCAATCCCAGATTCATTGCGTAATGCTGCAATCTTATAAAAAAGTATTACTCTAGAGAGATAGAGAAGAAAAAATCGTGGGATATAAATGATCAACGATCTACAACTTCCCTTATGAATTGATGGCCACTTTTATCTCTTCCTAAATGCATCTTATAGGGAATGTTTCTGGAATATTATATGATTTCATAGATACCCCCACAACTCCGGTACCGGCGGAAAATTTCTGTCACGCTCAGTCTTTTTTTGTTCAAGGGTTGTAGAAATGTAAGTTATGATAAAGTGTTTAATAGCTTAATCATATATACGGTATAATGATATAGTTTTTAATTATTAATTATTAATATATATTTATGTTATTTTTATAATATATAAATATTTATATATATATACATATTAAATATATATATAATATAATATATATATTATATATATATATATAATATAATATTAATATATATATATATAAATATATATATATATATATATATACATTATAATATACACACATATTAATATATATATTAATTAATTAATATAGAATATACTCTATATATAATATATATTATATTATATATATTTAATATATATATATATATATTATATATTATCATATATAATTTACTTAATTACTGAGGTACTTGTGTATAGTATGTTGAGACGTGTAATAAGTGATTTATCTTAGTATTATTAATAAATCACTACTTATATCAACTATAACTTTATATAGTATATATAGTATAATAATCACAACTATAATATCTTCATATAAAACACAAGCTTTTATAATATTCATAAACATACTAGTAATAATAAAAATATATGTGGTAATATAATTTACTAGGAAACTTAAGGCTCCACTATTAATTAATAATAATATAGTTAATAACTGAATATTTTTATTAAAATCTCATTCTATTAGGAGATATATTAGATAAATTATCGAAATCATTATATTACATTTTAATTTTATAGTAATATAACAGTAAATAAATAATCAAGACTATATTACTTTAATATGTCTAATTATTATTTATAAAAAATTAATAGGCTATAAGGATATTTAAATTATTTACTTTTTATTTACTGTTGTAAAATATTTAGACATAAGGCGTAATATAACAATATAATATAACATAATATAATATAATATAATGTTTTCATATAAGTAAATATAATACTCTAATAGTATCTTCAACCAATCATCTCTTCCCTTTATTGTTATTATTTCTATTATTG
>JABUQX010062375.1:37500-44341 GCA_015478945.1 Trachelipus rathkii | reverse complement strand
AACAATAAAAATTTCCATTATCATATATATATATATCTTTATATATATATATTTATATATATATAATATATATATATATATATATATATATATAAATAGAATATATATATATATATATATATATATATATATATATATATACGCTATTTATATATATATACTATATATATATATATATATATATGCCCACACGGAACGGAAGGTCGGATAAAAAAAATTTTTTTCACAGGTAGCATCTATGATACATAAATAGATGTTCTAGCGGTTGTAAATAAATTTTTTTTTTTTTTTTGTCATCTTTTTAGCTATTTTTTATTTACAACATGTTCTAGGGGCGAAAATACGATTATATTGATTTGTAAAGGGTATTACGGCAATGTAGGGGGCTCGGAGCCGACGGGGACAACAGGGGGGGACGTTTTCCATACCCCGTAGGGGAGGGCGGAGGAACCCCCGCGACACACCCAAATACCAAGAGCGGGGGGTTCCGGAGACCCTCCCCCGGAGGGGGGGCGGAAATAGTCCTACCCCGTAGTTTGCCCGGAAAGGCGAAGACCCCGACTCCGTACATCGGTGCGTACACCCTTCGGGGTATTCCTTTAATGTACATTTCTCCTTAACTAAAATTCTTTACCAGGATGCCAAAATGTATTCCTTTTCTCTGTAGCTATTGTAGTTTGAGATATGATTTGTTTTTTTGTTTTTTTTTTTTTCATTATCTTCCGTAAAAACGCTTCTATTTATGTACATAGAGGACCTGTGAAAATTTTTTTTTGATCGGAGCTCCCGTTCCGTGTGGCGTTAAGTTAAACTTGTTACCATATATATATTTATATATATAATATAACAAATTATATATATAATATATATATATATATATATATTATATATATATATATATATATATATTATATATATATATATATTATTTATATAATATATATATAGATATATAGTTATATAGGTTCTTATGTATGCATGATATTGCCCAGTAGTTTGGAACTAGCACAAAAGTGTCCATTTCTAGTAACTTTACATTTTTTTAATTAAACAAATTTTTGTTTTTAGGCGAGAGAAAATTTATCTAGGTAAGTTAAATTAAAGTTAAGTTAAGTTAAGTTAAAGTAAGTTAAGTTAAGTTAAGGTTAATGTTAAGGTTAAAGTTAAGGTTAAGGTCAAGGTTAAGTTAGTTACAGTTAGCAGTAAAGTACACATATTTTAAATTTATTTTATACAATATTATCTATATTTAAAATTATTTTTTTGTAATATTTCATTAAAAGTACACATAGATTTGAGTTTCTACTTCACAAGTTTCCCTATTTTTAAACATTTTTTTTAATTAAACATAAAATGATGGCGCTAGATATCTTACTTTTATGACACTATGGGCATATCATCTATGGGCATATCATGCGTACAGAAGATCATAATCTATATATATAATATATATATATATAATATATATGATATATATATATATATATATATAATAATATATATATATATATAAATATATATATATATATATATTATATATGCCAGACTCCAGAAAGCAAATGCATGTAACTTAAAAAACATAACAGAAAAAAACCTTTTAAATAACAAATTTTGAACTCATCGAATTATATCATCATGAAACCAAAAAAAATGTATTTTATTTCTAATATTTATTAATAACTCCTTAAATATTAGTATCATCTTAGGCTTGGCAACGTACGCTCTGAGAAGCTAAAACTCCAATAGAAGGGGCGCAAGAGTTGCCAATAAACTTGTTTTTTTATTTCATGATCTGGGAGAAATGTTAATTTTTTATAATGTCTTTTTTCAGGGGGACGAGCCGACAGCGGAACAGAGGGGGCGAAGCCCCCCCGCCGTTCCCCCGGTAGCTGAGAAAATCCCGACGCGTTCCATCTTTGTGGGTTTACCCCTGGGTATCGTTTACTAAAAAAAAAAATCAAATTTTGGCAAACTCTGGCGCTCCTTCGTGCTTCTCAAAAATGATAAAAAAAAAAAATAAAATAAAAAAAAAAAAAAAAAAAAAAAAAAAAAAAAAAAAAAAATTTTCATGGAAAACTTTTATATTTCGAATAAAAAAATTTTAAAGGCGAAATTTTTTTTTTAATTTCATTCAAAAAATGTATCGCTGATTACAAAAATGTTATTTATTTTCATGTAGCTGTTCTATTTATTTAGTTACATGCATGTTGCTTTGTGGACGCTGACCTATAATATATATATATATATATAATATATAATATATTATAGATATATATATATATTATATATGATATATACTAATATTATATATATATTATAATATGTTTATTTATTATTATATATAGTACTATATATATATTATATTATATTACTATATATGATCTTATGTAGATTATATGCCCAATGTTTTTGGAATCGTACAAAAGTGTCATAAAAGTACGATATCTAGCACCATCATTTTATATTTAAAAATATTTAAAAAAAAGGAAACTTGTGAAGTTCAAAAATTCAAATCTATATATACTTTTTAACGAATTATTAAAAAAAAATTTTTTTTTTAAATATCAGATTATATATATCTGATAAAATAAATTTAAAATATGTGTACTTTTACTGCTAACTACTTACCTTAACTTAACTTAATCGATATAACCTTAACTTAACTTTAACTTAACCTTAGCTTAACTATAACTTAACTTTAACTTAACTTACCTAAATAAATTTTATCTCGCCTAAAAGCACAAATTTGTAAAACTAAGGAAATGTTAAGCTGCTAGAAATGACACTTTTGTACTAGTCTAAAACAGCGGTCTCTAAACTTTTTTGATCGCGTACCCCTAAGACGAAAATAATTATAAGTTGTACTATAGCATAATATAATATAATATTAATATAATATAATATAATATAATATAATATAACTATAATATAATATAATATAATATAATATGCACAAATAATATAATAATATAATATAATATATAATAAAAGACACGGCGAACATTGAGACAACCTCACACTCGCGTGATACACGATCATAAACTCGCAAGTGATCGTGAACCTACTTCTTTGGCGTACCCCCAAGTATCACTTTGGGTACCCCCTGGGGTGCGCGTACCCCACTTTGGAGACCACTGGTCTTAAACACTGGTAATATCATCTACATAAGACCTTATATTATACTATATAATATATATATATACATAAATATATATATATATATATATATATATATATATATATATATATATATTATATATTATATATATATATACTATAATATCAGGCGCGGCTTTACGGGGGGAGCACAGGAGGCCGGGCCTCCTCTAAAAAAATAAAAGCTGCTACTGTAATAATTTGTTCAATCCTTTTATAACTATTAAAATAATAATCAAAATGTTTATACAAGAACGCTAATTTTACATTAAGATCATTTATTCTCTTGCGAAACATTATTTTTCGTAAGGATCATTGACTGGAGGAATATCGATTTGTGCCTCCAAGAAAGCAGAATTTTGATGATTATCAAAAAATAGGTTGTCAGGCAACTACGTAAAAGAAACCTGATTCTTGATTTGTCTATTTGAGATTTTCCACAAGCCTCCTCTCGAATTTGGCAAGAAATCAATTTTTTAAAAAATAAAATAAAAAATTATTTTATATATATATAGTATATATATATATATATATATATATATATATATATATATATTATATATAGATATATATAATATAATTATTAATATTATAATATAGATATATTATATATATATATTTATATATATATATTAGGGTAGGTCGACCTAACAAAACCGCAAACTGGGCGAAATGTTGCGGTGTTGAAGGAGATGGAATTTAAATTTCCTCCTAGAGTCTTATAGAAATCCAATAAGGGTTGCTTGCCGGAAAATGGAATCAAAGTTATGTTTTTGTTGTACTTAAACAATGATAGATTAATCCGACTGATATGTTGGTTTTATCAATGGATGTGTCGTGTGAAGGTATGGATTCCATTCAAAGTGATTATTTACCGAATGCTAAAGAGTAAAAAGAAACCAGTTCATTATACATTGAATAAAGCAATTGGGAACTACATTTGTGGCATTAGCAGTAAGCTTGACAATTGTATCCTAATATTGTAATATTGGTTCATCATGCGATTAGTGAGTATGATGATTGAAAGTAAAATGACGGCATGCATCTTTCCTACTCGCCACTATAGGTGAGAATCGAGGCATTTCTTACTCTCAAAGCCATACACGGTTGAGCAAACGGTGATGTCACTAATTTCACAGGATCGTTTCAACGCATTTGAGGAAGTGTGACTGGAATCGGAAAGAGTGGCCTAACAAGAGTAGTCAAACAATTTTTCATTGGACATGTTTTTCATACTTGGCGGTTCTGGCAACACCAGTAGAAGTAAGATCTATTTGTTCATTTCAGCAACCTGCATTCCAATACCTTTGGAATGTTTTTCACTCTGTCCGATCACAATGTCTTTCTGGCAAAGAAATAGAAAACAATAACACAAATGAGGCATTTCGGTTCATGTAGGGTACATATTTTATATGAATTTGTACATTGTAGGGACCTCTATTACATTTTAGTGAAAACTGTAGTAAAGCTAGTGTTTCCTATTAAGAGAGTATAGCTTCTAGTACTAGCTTCTAATCCTTAGACTTCTGATTTCATGGTCTCATCTTTACCATTGCATAAGAAAATTGTTCAGGAAGTAAGGACAATAGGCGGTTGCCTTGAATGTTTCTGCTACAATGCGTTTCCACATCATAAATGGGAGAAGATGAAACCTTGTAATGAATTGAAAAGAATACGAGGAGCATCATGAAATTTCCGAGATGATCTATAATTTCCAAAACCATGCTGGTGCATAAACATTAAACCAAATATAATGTAAAATTTAGTCACAACTTTTCGATTGACGAGAACTATTCCGAGTATATAAACAAGTAGTCTTATGGCAAGAGGTAGCCATCGTGCATGGTTGGAGTGGACCAATTTTATGGTTACCCCATCTATTTTCTATGTTTCCAGATCCAATACATGTTTCCAGATCTAATACCTTTACAGTAATCAAACAGAAGTCTCTGATGACACTAAGATCTTTAAGCACTCCATCTTCAAGAAATCCGTCAATGATTTGGGCTATAGATTTAAACCTTAATACTGGTTCTTTGTGAATATTCCCAGTACATCTTTGCCCCAAGTAGTCCACATCCGTGGCCTTGGTCCAATTGTGCCATTATCAAGTTTTTGAAAATAGCCCGTAATGGAAGTTCATTTGATGTAGCGTGAAACCTTGGGATTGCAGGTTCTTCCCATAATACTTCAAGTCATACACCTAAGCCATTGATTGGACCTGTATTGACAGCAGAAGGATACACTGAATACTATCAATGCTATTAAACTCCTGAATAACGCTAAAAACTTCTTCAGCAAGCAGTTTGCCATTGGTACCAGATGTAGGGACAGTTCGATGTGTAAAATAGGTACCCTGGGTTTGTCCATCTTCACTAGTGAATGTCAGATGATGTTCTGCCTGAACACATTTTCTCATTACTTCCTTATTAAGTAACTGTATTTCCTTATATGTTAAAGTGTTCTTGTCAATCTTTCCATCAACACCTGTACAAGTTCATGTGAGTGCTTTATGTGTCCATTCATCTTCAATACGACCTTCACCTTTGCTTTTGCTCTGTCTATTTTGCAATTGTCGAACATTATTTGTTGAAAGTCAATTTCTGGCCTCAGTAAAGATTTATATCATGAATTAATGCATTAGCAAGAGCTGCACCAAGATTAGACGAATATTCACCTCTGACGAGTTCCATAGCGTATCTGGGTAGTTGCAGTGTGTTATATTCTGCTGAAGGAATTTTGCTTGGCTGCCAGGCGATCTCTTCCTGAAAGAAAGAAACATTTGTGTAAACAATTTCTAATATAAAATAAAAAGACTATAAGATAAATAGGAACAACGATAAATATCTCGACAGTAGAAGAAGAAGAAGAAGAGCTAGTTTCCTGTGATGGCTCTGAAGCTACTAAATGCATTTCCCCTGACTCGACCTGTTTCACACCCTATAAAACAGCATCAAATCTAAGCCTCTTATCTCGTTTTATAGCACTTCGATCTATTGATGAAAGTTGGTATGCTCCTCTCGGTCCAGTTTTCCATCTTTGATCAAGTAGATATGCTCTGTCTTCTATTAGAACTTTTGCATCATTAGAGCAAACGCATATAATATGGGACTGTTCACAATTTTCAATCTTGCAGTTCACCATCCTATCATGGCAGGGCTTAACGTCCGAAGGACGAGTGCAAGCAGAAATATCAAAAAGTCTATCTAATTTTGAATCGAGAGTTTTTTTGCAGTGACTTTCCCATGTTTGCGGTAATGTCCTTCACTAAAGTTAAAAGATCTTTAACTTTTTGAAAGAGAGACTTATCTGTCAGAAAAGGAAGCCTTGGATTTACATTTCTCCATATAGATTTTACGTCATTTCAAATTTGGTAAATTTTACTTATAAAGTCAGAACCAGGATTGAAGTACATAAAATGATAATAAATACTTTAATGATTTGGCTATACGTACTAGGTTTACACAATTGATAATTCACTTGGGGTCCACTATATTTACTAAATATAGCTGAAATTTAAAACAATATCTGATGAAATATAGGTATAAAATTATTTATATATATGATAATACATAATTAGTATATATATAGTGAGGTATAGAATATATATATATATATATATATATATATATGTTATATATATATATATAATATATATATATATAATATTATTACATATAATATA
>JABUQX010062375.1:2500-32500 GCA_015478945.1 Trachelipus rathkii | reverse complement strand
ATTATACACTATAACCTACACTCAATCACTCCAACTACACCCCCTAATATATACCCACCCTAGAAGCTACACAACTCACCACTCCCATATATATATATATATATATATAGATATATAGAATATATAGAACATTTATATGTTAGTGATTTATATTTCATTATACATATTACCCTATATATACTACTCAAATTATACCACTAATATATATATAGTATATATATATTATTATATATATATATATTTTATATAATATATATATATATTATATATCCTATATATAATTAACATATATATATATACCTATAATACTCTATATATATATAATATATATATATATATATATATATAATAATAAATATACTATATATATAATATATTATATATATATATATATATATAGATATATATATATATAACATATATAATATACTATTACTAATATGCTATACTACTATATATAATTATATATCTATATATAATATAATATATGATATATATATATATATATATATATATATATATATTATATATATATATGATATACACCAAGAGGTGGTACAAAAATATTCGGGAGACCGTTACATTTGTTTGTTGGCGAAAAATGTTCGAAAGAAGACAGCATGGACGTACCCCCTCGTGTACGTCTCAACCGGGACTTCCCCGAAACTTTTGGCAATCATTGCATGATATCCCTGTCGTGACTTTTCCCTAAATTTGCACAAATTTATAATACACATGAAATGGCAATGCTCGGTCAGTTGGTGGGTCAAAACCTGTTGATGACGAATTACGCAAACACAACAAGGACACCCTATAAGCTCACGGGACGCCCCGAACATTCCCTGCCAAGGTTGAGCAGCGTTCATTCATGAGAATCGGCGACCAAACTCATCTGTGACCTTGCTGATGAAGTGGGAATGGGTTATGGAGACTTGCCAAAAGAATCTGTAAATATTCGAAGACGCCGTCTGAACTCTTGACGGGAGAGAATAAGGTCGTAGCATCATGATAATTCAATATTTCCACACTACTTTCTTTTTGACCAGAACCAGCAGCTTTGTTATACTCACATCCACAATATTGCGATTTTCTGTCCTCCCCCAACTGAAAATTTAGATGAAAGGACACAGTTACCTTCTTTCTTAATTATATATGGACTCGTTAGTCCTAATACATGCCTGTACTGTTCACGATGACTGATTCTGTTCAGAATGTACAAGCCGGTCATGGTTATACATTTACAAGATAAACCCGTTTTAAAGGTTGAAGACTGACATTTTCTATTTTGAAATCTATTATTTTCTTCATATTAACGTTTCTACTTTAAATATTTGTTTCAGAAGATGACTCAGATGTATATTTGTTTTGCTATTTTTTATTTATATAAGTTTCATTAAACATTTATCACTTTATTTTTAACTTTATATTCTCATTTTAATTTTTCATATTTTAAATTTATTTTACTTTTTTCTTTATTTAGTTTTTAATTTTATTTATTGACTTAAAACATTCTTTTTTGTCTAAACCTTTGCTTAAAGCTTATTTCAATTTTACTTATTTAATTTCATTTTCAAAACTTTAGTTTTTATAAGTCTCAGTCATTAAACATTTATTACTTTGTTTAAATTATTCGTTAGTAATGTTTTAATTATGATTTTAAAATATTTGTGAAATTACTTTGATTATCAATAACGATTTTAATAAACTATTTATGTTAAAAATTATTTTTGTTTCTAAACTTGTATTGATTAAGTTCAATAGCCTTATCTTAAATTTGATGCATTCGTTGTTATTAGTTTAAGAAGCTTCATTTTCATTTATATTTGTGTTATCTTTTTTGTTGATATTTTATTTTTTCATTTTAGAAGTTTTTTTAATTTTAGTTATTTCTAATTCTTTTATTATATTCTATTTTATTTATTAATTTATTAATTTATTAAAAAAATTATTCTGTTTTAAAGACCTTTATTTATGTTTTAATTTTACTTATTAAATTGTGTTTCAAACTTAGAAAATCTTTTCGGCTTTAATTTAATGGTTTACAAAAACTAATTATACTCAACACTTTTATTTATTCTGGATTGTATTTGCTAAAATATTGTTCATTTCACTAAAAGTTTGTGTGTCTTTTAGTAAGACCAATTAAGCAGCTAAAAGCCAGCATAAACAGCAGTAAACCGTTTACAAGCCGTAAAGCAGTGAAATGTCTAACCGAACATTCTTGATAATGACGACTGAAATAGTGAAGATTATTGTTTTAGTGTTTTACTGCTTTAAGGGGTAATACAAAACACTGGTTTTAATCGACCCGTAAAGGCAGTAAGCAGTAAAGCGATAGCAGCGAGCAGCCCTTATGGGGCACGCTATGGGTCCCCACCCACTCTGTTATGTTTTATTGTATTTGATGTTTCACAGTAATATCTTGAGCACACTTTTCTTAAAAAAATAAATAACGCTTACATAATATATTATATATTTATAAATATTATATATAATTATCTATATATTGATATATTACTATATATTTTTATCTAACTACTCCAATATTTCTTTTTCATATTTCACAGTAATATTAGATATTTTTACGCAACTATATATATTATATATATATATATATATATATATATATATATACTATATATTAGTAATATTATATATATATAATATATATATAGCTATATATATATATATATGATATATAATATATATTATATATATACTATATATATTAGTATAAAATATATTATATAATATATATAGTATATATATATATTATAAAAAACCTATATATATATATTTATTATATTTATTATACTATATATATACTATATATACTATAATTATATATCATATTGGTCATTAGTAATCGCATGTGAGAAGTCAGAAGCCAAACTTGGCATTTAACTTGCATAATGTTGTTACAATCAAAAACATAGTATGCAAAGAATCGCATCTCAGAAAAATTACTTCCATGATCTACCGTATACATAGTTACTAGCTTTCGTAAGTAGTGAGCTAATAGGAATAGTTATAGTAAATAGCCAGTGTAGGTAGTAGTTAGTCGTATGTCAGAGTCAGTAGTCAACGTAGTGTAGTTATTAGTACTTAGTACGGATGTCATCTGATATGCTGTACATAGGGAAACTATATATTATATTCCATTACCATGACTTAACAATTTATTAACTGTTTAAAGTTATTATTTTAAGGGACATGTTCACATACCAGAACCTATATTAAAACTTGGTTTTAATGAAAACCCTAATTTTCTATATATCGTTCATAATTGACGTACACAGCATAAGGGGCTATGATTCGTTCATTACAACCAATCACACAGTCACAGTACGACAATATAAACATTACGAATAAGAGGTATAGTTACAACAGTCCAACCATTTCAGTTATCACACTGTATTCTGTCAGGGCATAAAGAATGACTCTCAATAGATGACGATAAGGGATTTATTATAACCTGCTATTATGTTCTATCACCTGAGTGGGTTTGTTTTATCGAATCCACACCCAGTGCGCACACACCACTATTTAGATATTCATTATTAACTGTTCAACAACCATTTGATCAATGCTTCCTATAAACAATATACTTCGAAGAGACTGTTTAATATGTATTACAAACAGTTATGCATAATGATGTCTAACAGTTATCAGGTTATTTAACCAATTTAAGTCTTTTAAGATGAAATATTATTTTGACGATATATCTATTCGTACTAATGTAACATGATGCAATACCCGTTCGTCACTGACATATATAATTATATATATAGCTATATATTATATTATATTAAAGTATATATATATATATATATTATATATATATATTACTATATATATAAATAGTATACTATATATATGCGAAAAACAATTTTGGCTGAGTATTGGATGTTACATGATTTGATCAAAAGTTTCTCAGAATGCAACTGCAAGTATGCTCCAGTACACTTATGTAAAAAATCGACCAAAAATTAGTTCTATCTTAGATTCAGTCATAAATTACTACCTTTTATTAATTATTATTATGAAACTGCTATTTAATTTACTTTACATAAAAGATTATTAATGTATGATTCCACTGTGACATACCCAGGCATATTTATAATTACTATACATTGGAGGAATAATCACTTTGATTTGGAAACAATACTCCCGATTTGCGTTAGGGTTTCTAATTTTACCGAGGTATTGTAGGATCTAGCGAATGCGTACTCAAAGCTGTTAGACTCCAAGCAGTACACTGGCGCAGCAAACTGGACCACGTTGCCTGAGCTCCGCCCACAGGTGGATATGTCACTTGCACAATTATAATAGTACCCAAAGTCCGTACTCTATTAGGTGTTGCCTACATTAAGTACAATGAGCTACTGGCAGAATTTCACTTGAATAGATAAATAATTAATTCACTAGATTATTAGTAGGCACCGTGAAACCCAACGCAGAGCCAGCGGCCCGACAACGCGCTCCTGGAGACGGAACAGGAACGCAATGCTCCCGCCAAGGACGCAATATCTACTAGCAGCGGAGCGAAAAAGACTGCGGACGTGATTTCAAGGAACCGTAGGTATCATATCCTTAATGTTGGGGAGTACAAGTTTGAAGAAAATCCATAATATTCTTAACCTTATTGAAAAATTGAGTAAGTGGAAGAAGCGGAGGAAACTTAATACGAGGTGTGAGCACTGTAGAGGCTAAAGCCCCAAAATTATTGGTAATACACCCAAAATTCGACCATCAGCGTTTGAAAAAACCTTTCATGTGGGTAACAAGCTTGAAGGAATTTACGAAATATCTCTAAACCTTATTGAAACATATGAGCAGTAAAAGGGAGAGGGAGGCCTTAAACAGTGAGGTGAACATGTTAGACTAGCATCGAAACTTACAAATCTGTTGTTATCTTTGAAGTGTAACTCATATCCCTTATTTTCTTTACCAATGCTTTAAAAAAGATTAAACAAAGATCGTCCAAAGACTTCGAGAATTCAATTTAACACGGTTTCACACTTAACAAATATCTAGTAAATCAGCTAAGCATATTCTATTTCCGGCTATTGAGTGCTTACCGTGAACATCTCTTCTCGCGAATTTTGTATGGTTTTCCTTAAATTGCATATGGAAAATCATCCCCATACGACCCATCCATTTCGGAATTATAAATTAGCTATTGACATACAAACTTTCTGCTGTGGATCTCACAACAATAAAACCCCTTATTGGGACAATATTTCCACTTCCTCATTTAAATCAAGAGATGTTATTCATAGAACCCAGGAAAGGCAAAATCCAATTTACACACATATTTAAGGTGTTCGATTGCTAACTCCACTTGTTCCGCCGGTGTCCGTTCCCTGTTACCTAATAGATCTTACTTGAGGCAAGTATATAAATGAAACCATTAATTCCTCTCTTTTCCTTTTCCATTTATTTTATTTGCTCTAATAAACCTATCATTACAACACAACTTTTTTTCAGTTTAACGGCAAGTTCTATAGACAAATCTCAGGGCTAAGTATGGGTTCTCCGTTATCTCCCATACTCCGCAACATTTTCATGGAGTTAATAGAATTTTACCATATCCTTCCCCATCCTTTGCTCAACAAAAGTCTATGGGTCAGATACGTCAATGATGTTTTTGTTTCTTTGCCTCTGCCTCAACACATAAATCCGACAGATGTTCTCAATTAGATAAATTCTATTCATCCCTCCGCACAGTTTACAGTTGATGCCCCTTCAAACTCCTCCATTCCGTTTCTTGATACTTTAGTCATTTGGAATAATAGTAATTTCTTACAGTACAAAGTATATAGAAAAACGACTTCTGCTACTAATTACATCCATTGGTTGTCTAATCCCCGCTAACACTTAAAATCTCGCAATCCTGTCTGCTTCCTCTTCCTCACGTGATTTCTGTCATTTTGCAAAAATTGGTTTAATGTCTTATGAGAATAGTTATTTACTCGAAACACCTTCAACCAAATTTTGGATTTAATTTTTATTATGAAAAGCTCTCTAATTCGGCTAATATTTAGTAATTTATTAACAACGTTACTTCTACTAAAAATAAAAGCATTTCCTTTTTTGCCCAGCTCCACATATACCAAGATTACATTCGGTGAAAGAAAATTTAACCAAAAAAATACAATTTGATTGACGAATCTAATAACAATTGTTCTGGAAAACAAATAGTTAAAGCCACCTAAGATAAACAATAACTTTCCAGAAGTGCATCATAAACCAAACGATAGGCTGTGTTTATGAGATCATCTAATATATCGGGAGAGTCGTCGATTTTGGAGAGGAGAAATACACATAACAGATGATCTTAATATACATAGCACCAACTCAGCCTTAACTTTTCATGTGAGTAATGTCCTCAGATTATAAATAGTAATAATCCTGTCACTTATATCAGTCCCCAAGTCATCGGAAAATTAGGAGTCGTTTTGTTGTTTCAACTATTTGATAATTTCCTATTAACAATTCACGTGGTGAGTGAAAATAATTTATTCCTCCAATGAACTATTTAAAAACATCAAAAATATTTCTACAGTACAAAGATACAAATACAAAGATCAAATAAAAAAGTAAAAACTTTTACAAAATTTTATTTCGTAAAGTTTCTCATAACCTGAAGAGCTCGCGTGCTCCCTATTATATTGTTTCGATTGGTGAAAGCTCGTTCTTACAGGGCGTATATTTTTTATCTTGGTTAAAATTTAAATTATCTTTTTTTTTTTATAAAATGTCCATATCGTTTTGTTAATAAACTATTTTTAATATATCCAAGGGCTTTTCTTATAAGTAATACTTTTATCATATATATATATATATATACTACTATATATACTATCATATATATATATATATTTATTATGATATAATATATATATATATATATAAGTTTTATAAATTTGAATACTATATTATATAAAAGTATATAAACTTTAACGCAATTTCCATTTCATTTGTTATGAGTAGTTGAATGAGCTATAGAATGATTCAAATTCGCACTTCATAAATTATTTCATATTTTCTTGAGTTAGCTGTTGAAAAGAATACGATAGTTTTTCTCCCGTAATTCTGAAAGCTCTTTAGTTTTGAAAATAATTTTTCTTCCCAAACTTTCATTTACCATGTTCAAAATTTGCTTGAGTAAACAAATTCATTATTGCATTTATTATCTGTTCTGAGTTTTGAAACAAAGAGCTCTCTCCTAGATATGTTCTAAGCCATTGTAGTGTGTTTCCCTGTCCCGTTTCTTGATATATTAGTTACATGGACCAATAGCAATCAACTCCAATATTTCCCTACTTCTTATGTTTTCTAAGCTATTCATACTTTGTTATATATTATATATTTCTATATATATACTATATATATATTTATATATATATTATATATATGATATATATATATATATATATTTTATATTATATATATATATATTAATATATATATTTATATATATTATTATGTAAGTCATTTGTTGTAGATTTGAGATATCGTTTTCGTCTGGTATGTGTGTGTTGTAAGAACTTTAGTTTTAAGCCGCTGTGATGAACATGGAGTGTTCAAAGCGCGATCTATTTTTTGTTTCGTGTGGCATGGTGGGATAATTTTTTATAATTAAATTAGTTGTTGTTTGAGTGAACTAGTTACTTAAAATGTCGGTGTTGGGGTGTAAATCTGAACTTGTTATAGAACATAGTAAATATATATATATATTATACTATATTATTATTATTATATATGATATAATATATATATATATACATATATAATTATATGTCATATATATATATAATATATATTAATTTAATTTTAGGTTGTATCTTATTATTTAAAATTATTATTGATAACTTATATTTATTATTTTTACTTAAAACATAATTATATAGTTAGTAGTTTACGTGTTCGGAAACCACAATCAATCTAGGTTAAGGTCTCCGTTCTTGTGGCAACACGGAATAAATCCTATGGTCAGGTCTCCGTTTTAGCGCAACTGACCAATTAAATCTAGGTTTACGGGTCTCCGTTCTTGAGGCAACACGATTCTAAATCCGCTAGGTAGGTTCCTACTGTACGACTTTTAGTTACATACGGTTAGGAATAAAGTTGGTTAGGTAGACATAAGATTTAAAATATTATATATATACTATATATTTATCTCTATATACTATAATATATATAATTTGTATTTTAAATATAGTATTTATATAGAGTATATATTATATATAATGTATATATATATATATTAATATATATATATATATTATATTATATATATACTCAGTCGCGTGTTCGTTTTGACATTGTGTTTAACAAACAGCCCGGTGGTGGCCTTAAATGCATGTGATGGCTTAGAAACCCATCAACCCAAAGCCAGTGAAGGCAGGTTCCGCTCGGCGGCTAACAAGTTGAACGTAACACAGGATCTTCATTCGACTTCTTCCATATTATATATTATATATATAGTATATATATATATATATATATAATCTATATATGTAATATATATGTAGGTTAGTGATATATATTAGTATAATATAGTTATATATATTCCAATTATGGATATTTATATTTTCCTTATCTTGCATAGTTTCAGAATTAAGTTATATATTTAATTTTTATTTAGTCACTTTTATTTAGATCATTCACCATTTATTGTAAGAGATTAAAGATATTTGTTTAATTCAAATTGAGTTGCTATATTTAGAAATTTTGAACGGGATTCATTGAGATCTACAATTCTTCAAGAATCGGAAGGTTTAGTCCTACTTTAGTAGAAGTTTATTTCATATTTTTGTCGACTAAGAATAGGTGGTACCCCGCCCCCCCACCGTTTGTACTGGTTTTTGCTGTTTTAACATATTCAGTCTGTCAATAATAACCAAAGACTATATATACCTTCAAACTATTTCGTGGGATTTCATCCCGGTTCTAAAAGAATTTGCATATATCTATTTGTCTTGAGCTCGTTAAAATTTAATACTAGTAAAATTCACCCAAATACTCATTAAGTGACCTTATGTTGATTTCGTATTTTCTAATTTATATTTAGTACTATTCGCCAATTATCAGTCAGCGAAAAACCCTCATATCTAATCTAAACAGTCTTTGCATTTTACGTTAAGTCGATTGAGACGGATTTTTGAGTATTTCCGTAACTCAATATCATTGAACCTCTTCCATATTCTTGCATTCCTCGTCAACTTTGTTACTTTATTAATCAAATTTTAAAATTTTTTATTATTGAATTAATTTTTTTTAAAAATAAATTATTTAAAATTAACCAATTTACTTAATTCTACGGTAAATATTTTAATAATTATTTTTTATTCTTGTTGTATTATTATTATTATTATTATTATATATTTATTATTGATTAATTTATATATATATATATTACTATATTATTATTATTTTAGATGATCGTTTTAGTTTTGTGCTTGTCCAACACATAGTATATATACTATATAATATTATATATATATATATATATATATATATATACTAAATATATATATACTATTATATATATATATATCTATACTATATATAGTATGTATACTTATATACTATATATTATATACTACTATATATATTTCATTATAATATTATACTATCTGATATATATATATTATTATATATTATAAATATACATATATTATATATATATATATATATAATAATATATATTTTAATAATATAATATTAATATATTATAGTATATTAAAACTCACTTTTAATATCCATAATAAAATGTTCGTGTGCGTCAAGATTGTCGTATAAATAGAATAGTACTGCTTCACTTCCTATTCTCTCAACCTAAGTGTCTTTTATTACCCTTCATGACCAGTTAGTCATGTATTCTACACTCCCACAGAAACTAACTCTCAATGTACATCATATCTAAGTGCAAGTTTTGCAAATTCCAGAGTGATATTGCGAACGTCAATGTTCTGCATTAAATTGCAATGTGGCATCACTCATAAAATACCAATTACAACTTCAAAATTTTCTTAATGCTTTATAATTGATAAAGAAGTTTTACGGCTAATAGTATAATATATAATATTATATATTAAGATACGTCATAATATTTTGAAGTAAAAAATAAGAGAGTAAGTATATTATAATATATAGTATATAAACATAAATCAAATTAAATTAATATTATATAACATATTTAAAATTAAACATCGTTATTTGTACCGCATACTATAAAGTAATCGAACTGCACAGATATGATTGAGAAGAGTTGAGGAAATAGATATAATTTAATACATCTTGTAGCAATCTAAGCTATAATATAGCATGCCTGTATCAAGAAAATGCAGTTGCGAAACTCTTATATATTAGATTGCTGTGAATGGGAGTTATTAAAAATACGTTTTGTTATCTCATTGATTTGCATTATTGATTAAATTAGTTATTATTAAGGTAAATTAATGTAAAATCTAGTAAATTATTTTTGTTTGAGCTAAATGGCAAACTCAGAGTACAATGTTTTAAAGGATCGATAGGTTGACCAAATTTCTTAGTGTTAGGTTTACATGTTAATGCACTATGATCGGTAATACATTATTTATCCAGATACTATTTAACTCATTTAAAAATAATTTAGTACCCCCCCCTCTAGTATCCCATACCTGTTGTCCGCTTCACTCATACATATATATTCTGTTCTTATTGGGAGAAAAATATTAAGAATAAAATTTGTTTAGATATTATTATTCAAAATACTTACATATTACAATCCAAAACTCTTTCTGTGTGATATTTGTACCTCTCTCTGGTAATGAATTGTCGCCTTATACCAGATCCTTGCCACAATTTGGTGTGATATTGATAAAAAAGTGCACCTTTTATCTAGACGTAACAACATAGAGCACCCTTATCGTTTATGCGGAGAACACTATATAACTATTAGACTAAAAAAGAGAATAGATTAGTGACACATTGTTACTTTCGCTTTCTCCTCTTCTTTATTGGCAAGGCTGAGGTGTTACGCCTCACCGTACAGTTAATACTATTGTGATAATTTTTCCTCCATAGTGTGACATATTGAAAGGTGATTATCGCATTCAATTTAATATACATTCTCCTATCATAGATAAGTATAGGGAGCAAGACAACCATAATATACATAACAAATATTCAATATACTATAATAATCATTACTTAATTATTTAAAATAGTTCCATTAATCAACTAATAACTCTCTTATCCCACCTACGTGATCCCTCGTACCACTCGACTTGAATAACATTAATACCCTAAACATTACAAACGTAAGTATATATATATATAGTTGACAAGACAATAATAAAATCAGACCACATATTATAAACAATAAAAATATAAAACTTGAATTAATTTGATTATAAGATGAAAGTCTATTTGTACTTCAAAAGGTTGCGATGTTAATGACTAAACCGTGATGATATACATAAATAAAATGAACATAGTTAATACGCATAAGTTAAATTTATCAGCCATTCTAATCATTATTATGGTAATTTATACCCGACACAACACGGGTAGTAAGACGTTCCTGGTCGTTTACAATTGGCAAACCGCTATTGGCACGAAGTGATGTTTTTCAGATATCCTTCATTAATCGTTGAATTCATTAGAGTGACGCACACACATTACCAGTAAGTAATTCTCCATATCTCATGATATTAGATATATATTATGCCATGCTATAAGTGTTAGAGTAAGTGAACGTATAATAATTACATTAGAAATACCTTACATCCTAATCTATTTTATGTGTAAGTCTTGAGCTAAGTCAGATAATTTAGATCTATTTCAGTCAACAGATGGTACATATCGTAACAGTTAACTTAAATGTAGCACGAAGATCCTCGCACATCACAATACTCGAAATATATTAACAAATTATTACATTTAATCTGTTAATTTATAGTATAAATTATTAATAATTATTTAAATTAATAAATCAATAATATATAATGACAAATTATATAAATAGATTATAATATAATATATTATAATATTACCTACTGACCTATGAGTGAGTTTAACTATTACTCGTAAGCATAATACTATTGTTTGCATCCTTCATTTATACATAATATATGACTCTGGAAAATGAATATATTATAAGTAACTAATTAAGTCACGTGCCACCGTTAGGCGGTATACAAAAATAATAAATACATATCAATATATATTATATCATATAATATATATATATATATATATATATATATTATATATATATATATTTAGTATTGATATGTATTATATTATAATATATATAATTATTAATATATATTATACTAATATAATATTATCTTAATTCATATATATTCATTATAATATATATATTAATTATATTCATATATAATATATTAAAATAATTTTAATATATAAATTAATTAGATATATAATTATATATATAAAATATATATATATATTACTATAATAATATATTAATATTATATACATATATATATACTAACTATATATATATTATTGTAAATACTATAATATATATATATTAATATATATTATAATAATATTATATTATATAGTATTAATATATTAATCATTATATATATATATATACTATTAATATAAATATATATTATAATATAGATAATATAGTCATATAATTATTAATATATAATTATATATGATATATATTATATATTAACATATAATATCATAATAAAAATAATATATATATATTATAATACATATATATTATAGTAGTTAATTAATTAAGTTTAATATCTTCGTCTTGATATAATTGATCTATATATATATAATACACTGAATCCTTGATGCATGACTATTAATTTCCACGGAAATAATATAATAATAGAAAACTCATATAAATATTACTATCCGTATATACTGTGACAGTTAATTTCAGTCATTATATATTACAACTATGCCTACAACCTATTTACGTCACAATCTCAGGAAAATCCACCATTGAATCTCGAGTATTACACTCCTCAGGATAAATAATAAGTCTCTCAGTTCCACTTGCTTAGCTACCAAGCCTAATGTTCTTAGCATTTCATCATAATGGTCTTGGTTATTGTAGCCAACTAGTTTGCTAAGGAGCAACGTAATAATATATTAAACATATAGTGCAAGTTATTCCATGAAGAATGTGAAATTTAGTGGAAAATACTATTGCGACGTTTTATTCTATAATAGGATAATAAGAGGATTACTAAGTCACAAGTATGTAAGCTCTGATCGCCTCAGAGATAAAAGTACGTTATAATTGACAGTAAAATAGATATAGTTTATGCTCATTGAATAATCATTTGATTTGGTGATTAATTATCATCTTTGGTGTTTGAAATTAAAGTTTTTGAGTAAACCATGCAATCATGACCCCCCAAAGCAGCGGCTACACATAGGACCATGAAACGTGCGGTAGCTACTGCTACAGTGCTCAGCACTCAAGTTGTTTTGAGTTGTTCCGATTTTAAAGATCTACTCCTGTATTTTGCATAAATATTTTTCATTCTCACATGTACATTACCGCCCTTTTATTGAAAGTAATACTCTCTTATTTAATCTTTTAATTAGCTCGATAGATTGTGCCAATCAACATTTAAAATGATAAAATTACTCGTTTAGTAATAAATATATAGATTCATATGCTCATATTAATTGAAAAGGAAAAAGGAGTTGACATATTTTGAAGGTGATAGAAATATTTTATCAGAGGCTATTTAAAATAAACACAAATCATGGCCCTAAATTTTGAGTTGTGAATAAATAAGAAAATAAATATAAAGGTGAAGTGAGAAGTACTAAAGAGAAACTTCAATGTTGTCTTCGGTAGATCGTTCATAAAGAAATGGAAGTGATTTTCTAGACAAATTAAAGGATAATATTCAAAATACTCAAATAATTAATAGGTAGAGAATAGGTGAAAACTTTTCAGTATTTGTGATGCTTATAATATAATATAGCTTATAATATTTAATATAGTAAATCTGATATTTCTGTTTTATATATTATGTCCATTTGTGATAATGGAGGTAAGAATATAAATTAGTAATAATATATATTATTATAGTGGGACAATACAAGCTATCCAACTTTAGTGTAAATTACTCGATGAGAGAAGGGAGATCTGAGATAGGATAATACACTAGTACCGCAGATAGATATAGAATTCAGAAATGTAACAAAGTATCGCACTGATGAGAGTGGTGTACCTTAAAGATTGATTATCTGAAGGTTGAGTATTACATATTTTTTTGGGAAGTCAACCTGTTCTATTATCTGTGACAGATGCCTCTTATATCCTAACGCTACCTCGTAGCTACTTCAGTACTTTAACCTCTCTAGCACGAAGTTTTAAACATTACTAGTAGAAATCACGATTCTTTATATTAATACTTTGACAAAAAAACTTTCATAATGTCATACTTCGATATCAAATATTTTTTTGTTTTTGCGAAAGTTTGTGGTATAGAATTAAATATTAAAATATTGTATTATTCATTTTCATATAAGATTTAATATTAAGAATGAGTTAATTTACTTTATAACTCTATTATAATAACTGTGAATAAACTTAACGGTATAATAAAAATTTATACCTCGACTCACTTATTAAAATAATTTACATTGCAACTTTTTAACTTTTTACACTCTCTATTATTAACTATTAGTGACACTTTTAAGATTAGTTTTTCAATGCCACTTAATATCGTATTGCTAAGATGTTTAGATTTAAGTTGAACTTTTGTGAATTTTCTGATGAATTTTTTAAAGCATTTTAAATTTTAACCCATTTAACTTTTAAGTGTATTTTTAATTAACAAGTATTTTTAATCTAAATGTATAATAGTTTTATTAATCGTTACTTAGTAAGAAATAATGTTAGTCTTTATTACTTAAAACAAATTTGTTGATCAATCCGACATTAAAATTGTTAATTGTACACTTAACACTCGTGAAGCGAAGATTGATCAATCGAATTTCATTGAAAGAAAAATAAAATTTATTGGTTAGTTTTCTCTTAATTCATATCTTTACAGTACCTATGTTAGTTTTTTAACTAGTAAAGCTTTTAACCATTGCTTGCAAATTACATTTCTAACCTTATTTAAACTCTTACGTGTTTTAATTGACAAACTTATAAACTATAAGGTTAAGATTGGAGATATAATACTCTTCTGAATTTAATGATCAAGACTTTAAACTCTTTTTATTTCCTGTGCGTAATATAATAATATAATTAATACTTAAGTAAAAGAGTATTAATAATTGGGTGAGTTACTGAGATTATGATAAGCGTATATCTATAAATATAGATTATAACTTATTAATAAAAATATTATAATATTGCATAATATAATAATAATACGATAGTACTAAATATAATTTAATTAGAAATATTCATTTATATTATAATTTATATGCGGCATAGTAAATTATGAACTTATAGGATAACTATAATAAAATTAATCGTGCAATGTAAAAAGTGCAAATATATATAAACACAAAATGCTTAGTATTACAAAATAATCTAATATTAATATAACAATGAATAATAAAAATGTTAAAGTAAAGAAATGAATTAAAATTTACTTAACAAAAAAAAAATTTTATAACTATTATTTAATTCATATATACAAAATGTTATATCTAATTTTGATGACTAGCGTATTATTTTCTATATTATTGACTTAGTATAAGAGTATTACGTTATTATTAAGTTTCTGTCTTTATTTATATAAATAATTTATATTAGAATCGGTTCAGTGGAAAACGTAAAAAACGTGTTTGTCAACTGAGAACCCATTGGTCAATAAATTAAATTATATAATAATAATAAATGTAAAAAATTTAAAAATAAAAACATATAATTGTTATAATAAATTATAATACTGTTATATTATATGTGGAAATAATATTTATGAAAATATAATTATCATGAAACTTATATAAAGAGGTATCTAAATTAACTACTTTAAGGATACTTCTATGTGGTTTAATTTACCAACTATACTACGTTTCTTACTTCTTTAAATTCTTACTTAGGTAGTGACCTTTTATTCCTCAGCAATACAAATTATTATCCTAAAACTGATCCTAATTCATATAACTCTATAATGAGTCGTATCTATTATCTCACTCTCTCGGAAGCACCAGGGACATAAATATCCGGTGAAATAATCATGTTACTGCGAAAAACACCTCGGTTTCTGACTCAATAATTTCTGTGTGAGATTTTAATGTGTTCTATTTTAAAAAAAACGTTTTTGTCCAGCTTTAAGTCTTGAAATTGTACTACATATGAGCTTCTTTAATTTTAATACTCTCTAATCTGAAAGAATTATAGTGGAAACTGCCAATTCCAAGTCCCACAAATGGCTAATCCGACGGCTTAAATATTTCTTATATATATCCTTATTAGTTTTGTATAGTATGAGTGTAGATCAATAGCGAAAATATTATCCTACTATTATTAAATGTTAATTAATACGTTTCTTGAAAGCAAAGCAAATTCATGCAGACAAAATCTACGTGCGATAGCTCAAATATACCTTTAATCATCCTAAATAAGGGTAGATGAAAAGTGATGATAACCTGATCTTTTATTAAGGATTGTGTGGCTTAAAAATAGTGTTAAGTTTTAAATTTGTATGTGTTTGTAGTTGTGTGTGTGTGTTGGAAGAAGAAACTCCTGAATACTGAGGTTTCATGTGGTCTTCATAACTGCATCACAATTCCTCAGTTTATGAACTTAGTTACACTTTTTGATTTCTTTATAATCTCTTATATGCTTTCTACATTTTTTATAATGGGATCGGAAATTGTCTTGATTACCCAAATTAATGGCACATTCAGTAACTTTGAAATGAATCTACCTTCACAAAAAAGAGAAAATTCTTAAAAAATAAAGAATTTTTATAGTAAAACATAAAGTTAATTGATGCAAAAAATTGTTATCGACAAATAAAACCAAAATATTGTGAACAGAGGAAGATGGCTAATCGTCAGTTAAATCCTTTCATATTATTCACTATATATATACTTATACTACTTCATTATACTACTAGGTGACATTCCAATCGTCGAACCGTAAGGTCGATCTACAACTTTAAATTTGGACACAGCAATTATGTACATTTTCCGAAAATATTTGTCTCAACGTTTCGACACTCAAACGTTACTAGAACACTTTTGATAAGTGGATATCATATTCAGCATTTATTTTTTGAGTGAGTCACTTGATGTTGATATATTATATTATAGGGAATATATTATTATCTAGTATTTTTTACAATCATTCATTCAAAGTTGATCTTTCACGAGTGCTGTTTCGGACTCTGTCCTTGGCTGTGGGAGCTATCTGATGTAAGAGCATAGTTTCACCTGTTATATACTGTAGTGAAATATATCCATTATTTCATATAAGTATGTGAGTTATTGTATTATCGAACTCTATTGTATCTTATTCCAATACTATGTCTTCTACTTCTGATTCTATAATCTGTCGAACCGTCAACTCTATACCTGGTTCTCGCCCGGTACTCTCTTTAACAGTGTTCTATTTAGATTAACAATGCACGAGATAGCATACATGATATAAAACATATACTGAAACTCATTTATTAGAAATCAGTCGAAACTATTTAATGCATAATAAAATAGTCAAGAAAGTAAATAATAAATGGTATATTAGGTCGATATAAAAATAAGCATAATAGTATATAATATATATGATCATAGTGTAAGGTAAAAAGAATATGTAAAATATATACATATTATTATAATTGTAATATGGGAAAATTTAAAAATCATAATACATGTAAAGAGAAGACCTATTAGTGAGTCATATGATAAAGTTGAAATATATAGTAAGTATAGTAAGGAATTCATGATATAAGGTTTTTTACTACCGAAGTAATGTTGCTATAAGTGAAAGTATTTTATATTCATCTTAGTAGTATATAAGATAAATTAATACTTCGTTTAATAGGTTATTATATTGTAAATAATTTCTTAAACATAGTAAGCAATACACAAATGACATTGAAGGTAAAATTAGGTGAATCAAGCTAAAGAATAATAATCTAATTCGTTAAAGTAATATATAGAACCACCTAATTAATAACCTATGTACTGATGTAATTCAAAAACGTAGTATAACCAATCCATATAACCGGCCTATATACTGTCAAAAGAAACATATAAGACGTATGTTGATAAATTTGATAAACATCCTCAAAATTAAAATCAACAAAATACAAATAAAAAAAATATGATTGCATTATATATTACTCTTGAAGCCTTGTGAGCTAAAAATTACATAACTAGAAATTATTGAGATATTTTAATATATATATACTCCCTCACTTTTTCAAGGTTTCCGAGCTTTTTAGCAAGAGTTAAAGAGTCGTGACCGTAATATATGGTAGGATGTGAGAGTCAATTAATAAACAATAATGTACCTCATATATGATAATATAATATATATTAATAATAATATATATATGTATTTAAATATTAATTAATTATACTATATATAAATATATAGGTGTATATATCATATATATATAAATATATATCATATAATAAATATCTTTAATATTATTTAAAGAGCCTTTTGAGCACGTAATATAATTGATACCCGTCTTTTCTTTTTGATAATATTAAATATATATATATATATATTAAATATATTAATTCCCTCGCTCCGTTTCATCTTAGCCTTGATAGTGAAAATGATAAAAGGGAACATTCTCAGAAAATAATAATAATATTTTGGCTATAATAAAATGTTTTTCATTTGAACATAAAGTAAAAAATAAGTGTAAAATAAAAATTCATTTATAATAGAAATTGATGTTTTAAGAGGATAAATGAAAGGAATAATTGGAGATTTCTTTCTGACATCCTTTAAAATACCCCTCCAGATAGAGAAGTGGTGGTGCTCGCCGCGCACTCGGCCAAAGTGAACTCACTTACGAGTAGCTTCAAAACCTCTGTAAATGTCGTCTTCCAGATCCTTAGAATCTATGGTGTCTTCTACCTCATCACTTATATATAATAAATAATCTCACTATAAGGTATTATGCGACACGTCAAGTCTTTAAATAAACCAGTATAGTTTAGCATAAATAATAATATATATAAAGTCAAATATATATAAATATTATATATATATAAATTATTAATATTAATATATATATATAATATATATATATATTAATTACATATATATTTATCCTATAAAAATGAAAGGGTATACTATAATATATGCTGGGCTTTATCGATTGTGGATAGGATAAGCACGCATGTCTTGACTTCCCTTTCTCCTCATAGAGGGTGCAAGATAAACATTCTTTCGTGCATTTTTCAATTAACATATGCGACAGAAGAAATATACTCCTAAATATTCACATTTTGAGCTTTAAACTTATTCTCGTCCATTAGTATGATGACATCTCTCGTACCGCTATTGAGAAATATGGATACCTATATACCTCACCCCTTTAACTTTTATAAGGTTTGATTAGTTACCACTCTATATGATATACTACTTCTTATACCTCTCAGGATGATAATAAAAAACCTATGCCTTGGAACACACATAAATACTACTCTACCTCAAAACCAATAACATGAGGCGAAACTCGTCACTAAGCTATTGTTTTATCATGATTTTAGTTTTGTAAGAGTCCTGTTTATGCTTATGATCTTAAAAGTTCAACTGTACCTTCAGAATGACATTGTACAGGTGGATAAGATATCTCACTCTGTATCATTTTAAGGGCACTGTTACTAAAAAGATTCCATAATATGTTATTCTGTTTCATCTTTAAAAAGAAAGTTTTGTTTACTCATTTTACATGAACCTCAAAAAGGTTCATATTCTACTTTTCTCCTGTAAATCTCTTCAATGTTAAATTTGGAAAAAGACTAACAGCCCAGCCTAATACGCGTTTAAAGCCTGTCGGATTCCTTATTTGATGAATGCGGATGCGCAACTGCCAAAGTAATACGAATGAGAATAGCCTCTTTATAATCTCAAACATCGGCTATAGGATAACCTCCCCAACAAAGGTATGCCATCCTAAAATTCTAATAGGAAATTGAATAAAATTAGTCTTCTTCAAGACCATGACTTTACAATCTCTGCGTTATAGTGTCTTCTGTTGAACATCTTTAAACCCTCATATCACTACCCTGGTTGCTAAGGCCGGAAAAAATTATATCAAGAGTCAGAGTATTTCTTCTTTGCTCTCATATCGCAAAGGCGCAATTGGCTTGTTTTTAGTCAGTGGACGAAAGAGAGTGCATTAGAGGCAGATTACCCTTTAGTGCAAAGCCTTTTTTAAAGTGTATAATTTTTATTCATATGCCTATATTATTTCATTCAGTGAAAAGCGCTTGAATTGTGGGCAACTTACTAGTTTGAGGTAAAAGTTAAAGAATCCCATGACATTTTCGAGGCTAAGTAGCTTACCTTTGTGGCTGATCCTTTTGAACTTTGAGATTATATACTTCCTATGAAAAGAAGGACATTACTTCCAGTCATCCTCGTTTTTTAATATCCGAAGATTTTAAAGTGCTATGCTTAACATGAAAATGAAAAGCAGAAATTAAGACCATCTAGTTATTTTACAACATCTTTTAAATTTGAGTGAACTAGATAAAAGAAGGAATTTACTTAAATGCTTAATTATACCCATCGTGTTCAAAAGCCATTAGAATAATTGAAAAGGAAGAGAGTTATAGATATCCGTCCACCTAATAATAGAGGAAGGTTTAGAGAGTGGACCGGAGCAGGGATAAAAGTGTTTTTGTGAAAGCGTGCATATGACTAGAAAGTCTAGATCTTAGTTTTGCCGTACTTATGATTAACAAGAACTGCTTGTGCCTACCAATATACATTTATTTCTAAGTTATTGGTGGAAAGACGTGTTACTCTGATCAGAGCTTACGATAATAATTACTGTTTTTACAGTCTTAGGTAAACGTGATATTAGGCCTCTGAGTAATCTAGGTTGTGCGTTAGACTAGCTTCTATGCGCCTCATCGATATTACTATATTTACTCCTGTATGTTCTAAAAGTGCTAACTGTTCCACTATATATTAATAATATAGAAATAATATATACTGGTATCCTTCTCTATTAATTGTGAATATCAATTTTTTCTTCCGGGAATTATTATTTATCCACCTTATATAAACTTATAGTTTCTTATAATCCATTTCGATGTATTTTGAGTAAAGATATTATGAACTAATAAGTGTAGGTGTAAGAGTCATATACATCTAACCTGTATGCATTATTAATATGTATCTTATAAATAACTTTCCGTTTATTGTAAATAGACATTTAATGGAATATATAATGTGGCTAGGATTAAATTTTAACGTTCCATTTTATATAAATTACATAGTATACTAGAGGTGATATATTATTAGGTTGTTGAGTTACTATAATCTCTCACGTTATTTTTATGATAAAGACACTTAACTACTTTATATTATAAAGTTCATATTTAAATAAATTTTAAATGAAATCTTTTCAAATTGTATGTATAAGATTAATACGAGAATATAGTATCAGTAGGGCTATATTACCCTAATAATCATATTTATTTTTATTTTTCTTTTAATTATGAAGTATAGTTTACTTTAATTTAAACTCACCTATATATTTTTTAATGGGTCATTGGTAGAAAACTTCCGGATCCTGTATATGTAAATTATATAATACTAGGAATTTATATATATATTGCAGAGTGAAATAAATAAAGAATATAATTAAGCTCTTAAATCAATATATAAGATCCTCAATAATATATATAATGTTTCTATATAATATATATATAAATTAATATAATTATATATATATTAAATATTAATAAATTATATAATAATATATTGAATATTAATATAATTATTTATAGTACTAGAAAAATATAATAAAATAATATGTAAGATATTAAAATTATATAAAATTATAAATAATTATTAAGTGAAAAGGTGGCTCAAATTTGTGATAATTTCTTTAAATGAAAGCTCACAACTAAAGGGCATTACCCTATTCTAGAAGGTATCGAACCCTAAACCTTTGCTTCGCAACTCAAGTTAGTTTTAATATAAGCCAAGATCCATATTGTTATGCACAGGGGCATTCATGTCCCTCTGCAAGTTAGATTTATCTTTTAGTTTGGACAAAAGCGTTTTCTGTTCAACAACGCCAATCCTCACATCCATCGCTGTCACTTCTTGCTTCACTCGTGTCAACGCTTTCCGGATACTCACCAATGGAGCTGTTTTAATAAGTGGAAATTTTTTTAATGTTTAACAAAGAAAAATTTATTTGTGTTATAAATGACCTAAAAATAAAATTATTTCAAAATTTCTAATCAGAGAATAAAAACTATAAAAAATAAAACAAAAGTTGAAACTATTACGATTTATTTAAAATAAACATTTAAATATATAAATACTAGGTACTTCTATCCTGTCTATTTGAACTGAAATCTTAAGTTTTTCCTACACTTGTTGTAACAAAATATTATCCAAATCTTAAAATATATATAAATAAAATATGTTTTTAAATTGTGTTCAAAACTTTAAAAATACCTTACACATAATATTAAAATTATTAATATTTTGACAACAAATTGTTTAATATTTAGGTTTCCACAGATTTATATAATATCGTTTGTCAAATATGAGTAATAGATAAATATAGCCTAAATACTTATGTAATATTTAAAGTTTAACTAATAGTCTTGAACTATTTTTAAAAAAATTACTATTTTAAAAAATTGATAATCAAACATACATATGAAAATAAACAAATAAAATACCTCCATCAGTCATGCTAGATCCTCTCTCATCCATTTCATGCTTTACTCTATCAAGCTCGTCCGTAATTTGTGCTAAAATATGGGACTTTTCAACAAGTCGACCGGACACCTGACGATATTGTTCCCTATTTTCAGCAGCTACATTCTAATTGAAGATTATAAAAGATTAGTTACAGAAAGGACTAGACAATGAATTTTAAAATCTGTAATTGACATAATGTTGACAAAGTTTATAGGAGAGGTGCCTACAAATAAATAGTAAAACTAATTGAAACTTTAAAATAGATTAATCTTCAATTTACCTGTAGATTCCTATATTCCATTAAAAGAGGTTCAAGTTGACTATTTAGGTACTTTTCTCTCGACGAAATCTTCTCGATGCTTCTACTGATTTCATTATGAAGTGAATCAAGCTGTTTTTCAGTAAAAGTTAAAGTCTTATCGATTTTCGAACGGTGTTCATGCATTAATTCTATGTGAGAACGCCAATCTCTGGAGTCTGGAATGAAGGTTACAAAAATACTCAATTCTGTGTAACCCTAATTTTAATCTTCAAAAAGATCTTTCAATAATTAGAAAAAAATAATAATAAAAAAATAAAGGAAATTAACCTGGTCTGACAGTTACTTTAAGTTGAGGCAAAACCCTTTCCAATTCCAACTGCCACTCCTCTAGGGTAGTCGTTGAATAAAGAAAATTTTCAGGTTTTTGAAATTCATCACCCTACGAATAATTGAAAGACAAATTGATGAAACAGTGGTAAACAATCAGAGTAATTGTAATAATATAAACTACTAAACCAGTGATTCCCAACCTTTTGTAATTCACGGCACCCTAGTTAAGGCTGTGGAATTTTTTAGGCATATGTCTTGTTTAGTAGTTATATATTATATATAATAAGAAAATATTATAATAATAATAATAATAATAATAATAATAATAATATTAATAATAATAATAATAATAATAATAATAAATAATAATAATAATAATAAATAATAATAGTAATATAATAATAATAATAGATTTTAATCTAAAATATCTATAAAACATGACTGTTAGTTTGCGGTTTAGAATCGATTAATAATATTAATGGAAATTTGGTGGCTGTCTTGGAGACAACAATATTGTAATGTTTTAGGTCTGATGTTTGATAACGCAACACACATTTTTCCTCAAGATTCAACAATCTTTTTCTTGTTTTGCATTTTTAATTATTACCATTGCAGAGAAAGCTTGTTCACAACAAGTATGATGTTGAAATGGCAAAAGGGAAACTTGTGGCTTTTTCTATACTAGGTTAGGATACTCCCTTTGTATTGTATGCTAAGCCAAAAAGCAGCCGCTGATAAGTCAGTCTTCTCAAATTTAATTTTTCAAAATAAAGAATCAGCCGCAGAGAATCATTAAAATTTCGTCTCTTTCAGTAGCTGTGAAATTCTTATTCCTGAGCATATATGCCTTTCTGAAAATGGGAAAGCAATCCCCACTCAAGATTCCCTTAACGGAAAGAAAGAAAGTACTTCTCTACTGCATCTTAAATTTTAATAAAAATGTAAAATCAAGAATGAGGTTATTTTAGCTTTTTCCCCCATGCGCCATTACGTTCCGAAATTTAAAGGGATTGGAAAATTGTTGAAAAAAACGGCTTTTTCTCAAACTGCAGACTTTCCAAGAAGCGTATGAACTCGTGATCCTTTTAAATAAGTGGTTGAGGAAAATGTTGTCTTAATCGTCACTGCAATGATTAAAGTTAATTCAATTTAGTTTTACTAAAATATCTGACAAGATATGAAGCTTTAAACACCAATCATCATTTTCCAGCAACCTAGAAAATGCATCATGTTTCTCTTTTGTCAAAAAAGACTTCTTAGTTCTTCCTTGAGTGTGAGATAAACGCGGTTCAAGTACTCTACACGAAGATAACCATCTACTTCTGTATGTAAATAATAAATGAGATATTATGGTGCATCCATTTCCACAACATATTTTTTCAAAGAGTCTACACTTCATAGGTCGCGATTTAATGTAATTTATTATCTTCACAACCTGATTTGTAACTTCAGCGAACTGCTGACCACAATTTTCCCTACTAGTGTTCTCTGTGCAAGAAAAGCAGCGAGTTTTATTTCAAATGATCATCTTTTCCTGAAAGCTGCGCGAGAATAAATCCCTTTATACTTTCCTGTCATTGATAGTGCACCATCAGTACATATTCCACAACAGTCGTTCCTTGAAAGACCATGGTTATTGAGATAGGAAGAGACGGAAGCGAAAATATGGGAGCCGGTACTAGTGGTTTCCAACTCTTTGCTAAACAAAAACTGATCCACGATATATTTAACGTCAGCAAATTTACAGAATTCAAGATGATGATTTTTGTCAGTAATATCAGTACTTGCATCTATTTGTAAAGCAAATTTATGGTGAGTTTTTAATTTTATCTATGACAATTTAAATTCATTAAAATGGTTAGAGATGTTACAATTAGGTTAAAATCACGCGGCACCTCTGACAGATCTCGCGGCACACATAAGTGCCGCGGCACACCGGTTGGGAATTTCTGTACTAAACGATATAATATTCTTCGTTTACTATACAGTTTAATAACTAATAAAATATTTACTAAATTATTAAATATTTAATAAATATTACTAAATTCGTATTACATAACTCTAAACCCTAAAATACGAGCTGGCATTCAAATTTGCTATTATATTTAAATACTCAACAAAAGAAAATAAGCCTGGTACAAATTTCGAAATAGGTCATATTTTTTCAATACCGTCACAGTAAGGTCTTTAAGATCATCCATATGCAAAATATTTTCTTCTTCATCATCCTCGTCATCCATATCATCAACCATTTCTTCTTCCACTTTTTCTAGAGTAAGTTCTGCTTCATCTTCTATGTCATCTTCTTCACCTTCCGCTTCTTCTGTCGGATAAACTGGTCTACATAAAACAAAATATGTTTAGATTAATGAAATTTTGAATTACGACTAAAAATAATTAGAACAATTTTCTCATACCTGAATATTTATAAATAAGGAATATAACCAAAATAACCAAAATAACCTATAAAAAATTATATGTAGGTTATCCATTACCCTTATACAAACAAAAAATTCTCAATAGAAAAAATCAAAAAGTGTCATAAAAATTTACTATTATCTTTAAATGTGCTTAAACAATTATATTTCTAATTATTCATCTTATAACATTAAAAAAATGCTCAAAATAAAAACCATTTTCATTAAAATTCAACAAACTTACAAAATATAAAATTTCAATGTGCAATTAACTTATTATTATGAAGAAGACATTTTCCCATTTAAGAACAAAATGGAAGAAAAACTAAGGCATGAAAAAGTACCAAATTTGACACTTACATTTTATGGAAAATTAACTGGAATTTTAGTTTTTAATAATTAACTAAAATAATAATAATAACTAATAATAATAATAATAATAATAATAATAATATTGGGAATCGACCGGTTTGGGAGAACCTAAGAAAATAATAGTAAAGTGCTAAATTTCAAAGGAAAGGAAAATTAATTTATGTTACTCTTAAGCTACAAATAATAATTTGATTTTCTAGACCACATCATTTTGGAGTCAAAATTTGGGTTAAAGTTTTCCTCTCTATTCTTCTTAATGATAATTTTTGAAACGTATTGAAATAATTACAGTACGTAAACGTTCACATGCTGGCTTTTATTTCGACTTAGGTCATGTTCTTCTATCTAACTATTTCCGGTGTATGTTGCGCACCCCACCTCCAATCTGTGAAGGTTCATGGGGAGAATAGAGAAAATAAAAATAATAATAATAAATACAGTACAACTATTAAAGTAAAAAAACGTAACTATTTCACATTTTTTTTACTCCTATCTTGTTAATACTTTTGCCATTATTACAGTCAACAAAGGATACTTTAAATCAAATTTAAATTTATTTCTATTTCTTATTCATATGTAACATGCTCCTCACCACTAAACAATAGGTGCTGACAACCTTAATAAATCATACTATACTAAACATTATTTATTTGCCACCTTCTCTCTTCAAAATTTCAAAGTAGTTCCAGTATTACATTTTCAATATGTCTAAAATGTTGTAATTTTCTGGTCAAAATTTCTTTTAACTCACTGACTTTCTTTCTTTTCCTTTTCTCTCTGTCACATATAAGCCTTATCTTTTGCTTGTTCAACAGCTTAAAATTTTTTCACTTAATTCAGTAATCGTTTAACATTTTTAGAATTATTTTTATTAAGATCTCCAACTTTAAATACATCAAATCTAACCTGTATATTCACCACCTTAAGTGAAAACTTACTTGAATAAATAACAATTCAATGGATTAACATTATCAAACGTTTCTCGATCTGTGTCCTTTACTGAAGATATTATATGCATATCTTATGTTTGATTTTACATTTATCAGTTTCTTTTTTCAGGTCCCTCAACTTCATCTCACTCAACCCTTACATGTTTAACTTTAAACTCATTCGATTTCCCCTTTATACATGGTACGCTTTTGTCCATTTACTGATATATTTACCATAAATTTACATCTCGACCTCATACTCATATATCATAAAAATACTTTCATTAAATATTTAAACTCATCAAACACTCAACTTCTTATTAAAATGGTAAAATACATTCTCTGTCTTTTTAAAAAAAAAAAAAAAAAAAAAAAAAAAAAAACTTTTTACTCATTAGTCGTCCCCAAAAAGTTAAAAATCTTGTAAATAACGCACATTACTATCTTAAAAATTAATAAAGATGACCCCGAACTTACTGTTTCCATGCGAAGTTTGTGTTCTTCAAAGCGAAATCAGCCAGTCTATCCAGAACATATATTACATTTTCTCCCCATCCAGGTTTAAGTTTATTAGGGAAAAATTCAACAGTAACATTCTATTTAATATATATATATATATATATATATATATAAATATATATAATAATAATATATATATATATATATATATATATATATATATATATATATAATATTATATATATATATATATATATATATATATATAAAATACGTTTTACTTATATACTAATATATATTATATATATTATATTATTATATATATATATATATTATATATTTATATATATAATATATATATATTATATATTATAATAAATATATTGATATATATATATATAATATATATATATATATATATATATATATATATAATATATATATATATATATATATATATATATATATATTATATATATATATATAATATATTATATATATAATATATATATATATATATATATATACATATATATATATATATATATACGGTATATATATATATATATATATATCAATATATATATATATAATATATATAAATATTATATATATATATATATCTATATATATAGTATATATATATTTATATATTTATGAGAAAATGAGAATGGTAGGAAGGTGATTGATTTCTGAGGAGAGAGGTATGTGGGTTGGAAGTAATACTTTCTTTAAACACAAGAATATCCATAAGAATTCCGGTTTTGGGGTGTAGGTAGAGATGGTAATCGAAGTGAAAAAAGTATGATTCGATTTTTGTTTTTGTGAAGGATAAGGAGAATGTTGAAGTATTCATGGTGTTGGATGTTACAAATTCAGTGAGGGGAATTAGAAATGGGATTATTGGATCATTATGTTTGTACTGTGTAAAATTAAGTTAGTTGGGGCTTGGATGGAGAGGAAGGTGAATACATGGAAGGAAGTGGGTAGAATTTAATAGTGAGAAGTTAAGTGGAAAACAAGTTAATAAGGATAAGTTAATGTAAGAGCCGCGCTCACAAGTAATTCAGTTGATTGTGAACAAGTTAAAACTGAATTAGTCTGGGACCAAATGAAGGAAGCAATTGTTAGCAAGTGCAAAGGAAGTATATGGATGTGCTTAAAGTAGGAAGTAAGAATGGTAACAGTGAATGGTGGAAATGAAGAGGTGATGCAAGCGGGTTTAAAAGTAAAATAGAAACGTGGTTGAATGTACTAAAAATGATGAAGTTTCACAAGAAAGATGTTTGGAATTATATATAGGAGAAAAAAGAAATACTAAAGGTGCATACGTAAGAGAACAGAAGAGGTAAATGAAACAGTTTTGGAACAAAAACTTAACTGAGAATTAAAAAGAAATAGGAAAGCTCTTCTGGAAGGAAGCGCGAAAGGTTAAGATGAGAATAAGGGAACCTGCCTTAGAATAATGAAATAGAGATAGTGCCTTTTTGTAAAAACTGATGCAATGGATTGAAGGGAGTGTGGAAAGAATAAAACTTCGAAAATCTGTAAAATAATGGAAGTAATGAAGAGGTGTGATGTTGAATGTGTGTGGGTTTGATAGTGCAAGAATTAATAGGATTTTGGGGGTAAGGTCATTAGCAAGGAGGAAAGGTAATGGGTAGAGAGAGAAAGTTGAAAGAATGGTAAATCTGCAGGTATAGATGAAATGCTGGTGAAAATGATCAAGAACGGAGGCGGAATGGTGATTGAGTGGATTTAAGAAGTTTGTGTAATAAAGGCGTTTTTATGGAGGGTATAGTTTTCCGAGGGATTGAAGGAGAGCAGTAGTAGTACCTTTACCCTATTATAAGGGTAAGGGAGATAAGAGGATGTAGGAATTATAGGGAATTAGTTTATTGAGTGTTTGTAGGGAAAATAATATGCCTGGTATTTTAGTCCGAAAGAGTTCCGTCGAGTGGACTGAGGAGCCTGATTGGTGAAGAAAAAGTGGCGTTTAGAAGTGGTAGAGGGATGTGTGGAATCAATCTTTACATTGAAAACAATGATTGTGAGAAATGAGGGAGAAGAAGAATCAATTGTTGTATTTAGGTTTTTATGGATTTGCAACAGGCGTATGATAGGAAATTAATAGGGAAGCTTATGGCAGGTGTTTTGGTGATATGGTGTTGGTGGTAGGCCTTCTGAATGGAATCAAAAAGTATGTAATGACGATAGTGAAAGCGTGTGAAAGAATAAACGGTGTCAGAAGTGATTGGGTTAATATTAATAGGCGGAGTGAGGCAGGGATGTGTTATTCTCCTTGGTTTATTCAATTTGTATATGGATGGGGTT
>JABUQX010062374.1:15000-20530 GCA_015478945.1 Trachelipus rathkii | reverse complement strand
TATTTTTATACTTAGATTATTTACTCATGTCTATTGTATTATATTAGACACAACCTACACACGTGGAGCGTGCGCACACACACACACACACACAACACACCACACAACGACACACATTATTATTTATAACACACATTCACTATGACACTTATACCCACAAATTCACTATGACACTTACATTTACCATAACACTTACATTACACTTATACACATGCGTCACACACACAACCACTTACACTTATACACACATCCCATGATACTTATACACACATTCACTATGAACACTTACGATTTATCCATAAGACACTTACACTTACATTACACTCACACACAGACTTTACTTACACATCACAATACTTCACGCACACACAGATTTCTTACACACACACATCTTACTTACACCTCACTACACAGTACTTACACACACAAGATTACACCTCCACACAGCATTTACACACACACCACACACACGACACACACACCCACAACACCCACGCACACTCACAACACAATAAACTAATTATTATTAAAACATTTTAGTTTAATTACACGTACATTATATATATACTCATTCAAAATATAAACTAAAACTTATGCAAAGTTTCTATTAAATTCTATAATAAATCCTCATTATCTATAACAAGAATTATTATACTTTTAATACCTTTTTTCATATAATAAACTGTAAGTTTTAAAATAACTTTACTAAATTCTATGAAATTTTTAATCATTTATATGATATATTTTACTTACCTTAAAGCAATAAATCAGTAAGGCCAGCCCCTAGCACCCCTCTACATTAAGCTATGCCATGTTTTGTTCTATTGACTTACTTCTTACCTCATCTTTATCCCTCTATTACTATTAAAATAATCAGAAAAATTCGATAAATCTCTAACATAACATGTATTTATTAAAATCATTCTAATTTAATTTAAAATAACAATTATTTCACTTACCTCAATTATCACTCGATGTTAACTAAAAATATGTCAAAGTTTTTTAAATAATTCGGGCTTTTCTTTATTATTATTATATTATCTATGTACATTACAATCCAACACGAGAAAACACAACTACCCTCTATCCTTACAGATACGAAACGACCTCTCTCTGTAAAATGGCTACATAAATGATCTACATCTAAGAATTTAGTATAATCTTTTTGTAACCCGGAGCGAATTACAGCCTATTCCCTTCAATTCATTCAATCCGTCCTTTTCTCATCAGATAGTGGTGCAATAACTACTTAGCCCAAATTCTTAGACCTAAATACCTGTTTTTGTTCTGTTTTGTTAGACCCGGCTAATTTAATCCTCAATACCAGTCTCAAAAGGAATTCCCGTATAGACAAGAATCATTGTATTATTATTTTTATAAATATATTCCAACGGAAATACATCTGGATCGTAAGATCCCTTTAAGCAGTAAAAAGGAAAATGTTTCCCTACTTTGATGCCGTCGGTTAATCCTTATCTCTATAGACCTCGTATCATTGAGTCAGAAATTATTTTATCGTCTTGAAAATCAACTTTGTTCTTTCAACTTGTATTTGAGCAGGTGTGTTTTATTATCCTTTTAGCCCCAAACTCATTAAAAATCATAGTCATTTTTAGCTGTAAGCGGTGCACAAGTTATCTTATTTGTATTAAAAGTGTTTTTTATTTTTACTAAGTGTATATCATTTTTATAATAAATACTTACATTGAGGTATAATTATTAATTTCAACTAGAATAGATAATAATTAATTCACTAGTTTCATAAGCTAACCACCAGGCCTCAGCATGAGCCCCACCCGCAAAGGCAGCATACCCGCACCCGTTTGTGCGTCCCGCGCGTTCCCCGCCCGTCGCGTGCGCCCGCTGGCCAATATTCCGCCTTCCGCCCGCCGCGTGCCGCCGCAGGCCAATATTTCCGCGCGAATTATTATTTAGACAAACACATACACACACACGCACACATACACACACACACACCACACACACCACACACACACACACACACACACACAGACACACACCACACACCACACACACACCACACACACACACACAATAAACGTTATAATTTATAAAAACATTTATTTTTATTTTATATTATACTTAGTGTTATTTACTTCAGCCTGATTTTATCTATTATTAGAACACCCACATACACAACACACACACGCACAAATACACACACACACACACACACACACACACACCCACCCACACGCACACTCACTTACACAAAAGTATAATTTATTAAAAACATTTTATACTTATTATTAACTTAGTTTATTACATTCATGCTATTGTTATTATATTAAAACACACATGCACCCACTCAACACCACACACACACACCCACACACACACACATCACACACACACACACACACACACACCACACACACACACACACACACACGCACATACACACTTTTCACATAGCACCCACCCACTCGCGATATTTTGATCCCCAACTTGATCCTCAGCTTTTATGCCCCAACTTTGATGTCTCATTTTTTTATATGCCTCAACTTTATAGCCTCAGCTTTCCCCGCTTTGATCCTTCAACTTTAATAACTTAGCTTGGTACCTCAGCTTTATGGTTCATTTTGATGACTCATCTTTGATTGCGTCATCTTTGATACCACCTATATGATGATTCAGCTTAAAGCATTACACTTACCAAGGACAACTTACACTACACTTTATACACACATACCACCTATCATCTCTTATTCACACATACTCACATACAACATAGACACTTACGTTCACCCATAGACACTTACACTCCCCCCACACACAATAACTATATATAATATAATAATATATAACTAATATATATATATATAATAATATATATATAGAATATATATATACTATATATATATATATAGATATATATACTATAATATAAATATATATAATATATATATATATTTCATTCGCCGGGGAATATTCGCCTGCGGCGCACGCGCGGGGGCCGGGGGGCCGGGGGAAAAAAACCCGGGGGGGAAAAAAAAAATATTCGGCCTGCGGGCGCACGCGGCGTCGGGAACGCGGCTGGACGCACCAGCGGGTGCGGGGTTGACTGCCTTTGGGTGGGCTCATGCTGAGCCCTCGGTGTACTTATGAACTATTGAATTAATATTATTCTATTCTAGTAAATTGAATAATTATTCCTCAAGTAATTATTATTTAAATATGAGTATACCACTTAAGTAAAAAATTAAAACACTTTTAATACAAACCAGATAACTTGTGCACCGCTTAAAACAGCTAAAATGACTATTGATTTTAAATGAGTTGAGGTCTAAAAGATAATTAAAACACACACCTGCTCAAATAACAAGTTGAAAGAACAAAGGTAATTTTCAAAAGACGATAAAAAATTCAATCGACATCCACATACGAGGTCTTATAGAGATAAGGATTACCCCGAACCAATCACAAGTAAGGAAAAACATTTCCTTTTTACCTGCTTAAAGATCTTACCGATCCAGCATTTTCAGTTGGAAATATATTTATAAAAATAATAAATAACAATAATACTTGTCTATACGGGAATTACCTTTTAACCTGGTATTAGGCTTAAATAGCCGTCTACAATAAAGGCTTATCCTAAATTTAGGCCTAAATTAGGCCTAAGTAATTATTGCACCACATTTTACAAAAAAGTCAGTTTGAAATATATTAGACCTGGAATAGGCCTTAATCGCCCCGGGTTACAAAAAGAATTATCCTAAATTTAGACCTAAAGTAGTATTTCGAGCACATTTGTACAGAGAGAGTCAGTTCGTAATAACTGTAAGGGATGAGGTAGTTGTGTTTTCTCTGATGGATTGTACAATTACATAATAATATAATAATTAATAAAAAACCCCGAATTATTAAAAAACTTTGAAATATTTTTAGTTAACATCGAAGGAATAATATAAATGTAAGTGAATAATTGTTATTTTAAATAAAAACTTAGAATGATTTTTAATAAAATACATTTTATGTTAGCAGAGAAGAACTATTTGTTATTTTATACTTATTACATGGCTAAAAATATGATGTAAGCAGTAAGTCAATAGAACAAAACGCGGCATAGCTTGGTGTAGAGGGCTAGCTGACCTTACTGATTTATTGCTTTAAAGTACGTAAAATATATGTTTTAATTAAAAATTTCATAAAATTTAGTAAAAGTATTTTAAAACTTGATAGTTATAAAATTATTTATAAACTAAAAGTATTAACAGTTAATAATAAATTCTTTGTTCAAAGATAATGATTGATTTATTATAGAAGTTAAGAAACTTTGAAATAATTTAGTTATATTTGAATGAGTAATATAATGTACGTGTTTAAATAACATAAAAATGTTTTAAATAAATTAACGTTAATGTGTAGGCTGCCGTGGGTGTGTGTGAAGTGTGTGTGGGTGTGTGTTGTGTGTGTAAATCTGTGGCGAGTTAAGTAAATCTGGTGTTGTAAGTAATCGGTTATGATTCTAAGTAAATTGTGTGTTAAGTAAATCTGTGTGTGCGTGTAAGTAAATCTGTGTGTTATGTAAATCTGTGTGTGAGTGTAAGTGTAAATTGTAAGTGTCTAGATAAAGTAAGTGTCATATTAATGGTGTGTATAAAGTATCATAGTGAATTGTGATAAGTGTAAGTGCTGTGTGTGTTGACCGCATGTGTATAAGTGCTAAAATGTAAGTGTCTATGGTAAATTGTAAGTTCATAGTGAAGTGTGTTAAGTGTCATAGTAATGTCGTGTATAAGATGTAAGTCGTTGTGTTGTCTGTGTGTGTTGTGTTTGTTGATGTGTTGGTGTGTGTGTGGGTGTGCGCACGCGCACGTGTGTGTAGGTGTGTTCTAAATAATATATAACAATAGGCATGAAGTAAAGAACACTAAGTCATAATAAAAAAAATAAAAATAAAATAATAAAAATAATAAAAATAATAATAAAAATAAATAAAAATAAATAATAAAAAATAAATAAAAAGGTTATTAAAACAAAAATAAAAAACATAATGTTAATAAATATATGAGTTAAAGCAGTAAAGCAGAAAGTTAAAAGCAGTAAAGCAGAAAGTTAAAGCAGTAAAGCAGAAAGTTAAGCAGTAAAACATGAGTTAAAAAGTCATAAAACATGAGTTAAAAGCAGAAAGCAGTAAAACAAAAGCATACTAAATCCCCCCCTTGGTGTTAGGTAAAACCTCTATTGATGCTTTACTGCTTTAAAGTATGTAATGTTAATAATATGTAGTTAAAACAGTAAAAAACATATGAGTTAAAGCAGTAAAACATGAGTTAAAAGCAGTAAAGCAGAAGTTAAAGCAGTAAAGCAGAAAGTTAAAGCAGTAAAGCAGAAAGTTAAAGCAGTAAAACATGAGTTAAAGCAGTAAAGCCATAAAGTTAAAGCAGTAAAGCAGTTAAACAACAAAAAGCATACTAATCCCCCCCTGGTGTAGTAAACAACCTCTATTGATTTACGATTTACTGCTTTAGGATGTAATGTTAATGAATATGTGAGATAAAGAAGT
>JABUQX010062374.1:0-7500 GCA_015478945.1 Trachelipus rathkii | reverse complement strand
GTATTTAATACATCACAATATTTGAAGCTATATTATCTGCACTGCTGTGGTGCTTTCACACTCGAAAGGTATTTATCTAACTCTTGGGGCTATCGGCGGGCAATACGGCGGCGACGCCTTGCATTTTCTAAAAGCTTATGTTCTGTACATCTGCAGCAGCTGCTACCTTTTTATTGGGCTTCCACCCATTATCATTGATCTGATCCGCGTGTTCGCTTATATTATATCGATCGGTGATAAGTACTTTCTGCTCGCATTTCTGATCGGAGCCTTTCTCTTATTATTGGTGTCCTCACCCCTTTCCACTAATTCACAGTCATAGTGTAATATATTACTACTTATATATGAATCTATTATATATATATATCCATACTGTGCATTATAATAGATCCTTGCAGTGGAGTGCATGTGGGCCCCTGGTCTTTCATAATAGAGAATATACTTCAACGTTTGATATATGACGTCTATCCTTGAAAGAGAACGAATTGGGTCTATGTATCTTAGGCATTTCAGACATATAGGAGGATAGTTCCTACATTATTACAGAAATATACTGCATCTGACATCTATTAATTAACCTTTATACTTTACATTAGCGATATTTTGCTTTTTTTGGCTAGTGATATTTTTTTCAGGAGTGAATCTCGGACTGGGGAACTCACATGCTCATTCCTACCTTGATCGGATTTAAGTATATTTTATTACATACGTTTAACCAACTCTTTCGTATAAGGCGTTGTATGCAATCTCGCTCACTAATCATTCTGGTATACAGAAGTCCAATAGATGTCGAGCGAATATAATCTGGCATATGGACTTGTAATCTTCTAAATTCGTAGTACAGTGGAGAGCACTGAGTACAGTAATATAAATATCCTAAAGCATGCTCTGGATTTCTCTTGCACTTGTAGAGACTAGCGGATTATTGTGTAGAGTTCTGGGCAATAAATCTTGGGTATCCCTAACTTGGAATAGAGGATTCATAAATTGCCTCTATAATAATATCGCGGTCATATATCTTTGTTAGTCAATATATGCCAAAAATAAGTCGGAGATTTTCTGTCACCTCTTCGGCCTGAACTCATGCTGGTAACTAAATTGTGGTCTATTTTCCTCTTATTTGTCAATCTTTTCATTTCTGCCTTATCCTCTCCTCAAATTAAATCGTTCACTAATCTGCTTGCTTTTTTATCATCGGCTGCCCTTCTAGATTATTAGTCACATCTTCTTTGCACATAAGTTTACTACTTATAAACTTCAGACTGCGAGTATTTTCTTAAGTCAAAAAGTTTTATGTCCACAGCTCAACTTTAAGTCTTTCGCATCCTGGTTGAACTTCATATAAGTTTGCCTCGCATTTAACAAGTGTACCTACTATCCTCATCTCTTACTTTACTATTTATTATACAGATATGCTTCAACTCCAGTCTCTTCAGAGAACTCTGTCACCAATCTTCTTAGATTGTGACAAAAAGTCGCTAGAAGGTCCTGAACTTTACTCATCCGCGTTACCATTGTTGTGAATTCTCAATTAACCTCCCAGAACCGCGAAACCGAAGGTCATTGAAGCTAAATTTTCAAGCAATATCTTTTTAAACGCTCATACGTAGGAATGTTGCTTAAGAAAAGCTCCGGGTTGCTTCTAGCCGCTCTTTTCTTGCTGAGGAGCTTTGCATCTGCGCTTATATGTACAAATGAGCAACTGTTATTATTTTTTCTTTGGTCTCTGGTTATCCCCTCTTGAGCGAAGTTGTGCTCGAGTATTTTCAACCACGAGTTCACATGGGGACCAGTGGATGCGGCCAACCGATGCTGGGGGCCATCCTATAATTTAGGTATTTTTTGATTTTATTGGCATTAGTAAAACTATAGTCGTTCCATTTACTGCCGTCATATTCTCTCTCTCGCTACGCTCGTCTTCTCCCGTCATATTTAAAGTGATTTTCTCTACCCTACACTGCTAGGTGTGTGTGGTGGGTGTGTGTCGTGTGTTGCTTTAGCCTGTGTAGTACGATTGATACCCAAGACTGGTGGCAACCAGTGGGGAAACTAAGTGGTGATATACTCCAATCAGCGAGTGGAGATCTATCTGATCCTGGGATACATTCTTACTTTATACCTATGGATAGAGCTCTTCAACCTAGACACTTAGGACATCATTGTGAACACTATTCTCGTCCTGCTCTTTACTACTTAATCTATAAGATTAATTATTAAAAGTTTTACCCTACTTTTTGTTCCTGCCCTGTTGAACAACCTATCCAACACATTGAAGAAACCTTAATTATATATTAGACCTCTTTTGTAAGTAATGTTTAACTTAATGATATAAAAATAAATTATAAATAAAATACTTATATATTATAGTAAATCGTAAAAAATAAAATTATATTATTTATATATTACCTATTATAAAACTTATAATTATTAAATATATATTATATAATATTATAAAATATCATAATAAATATATATATATACTATATACTATACATATTTTCATAATACACTATCTACCCAGTGTTATATTGAGCAAAACTTGACACATGCACAAATATACCACCAATATCTACAAGTTGGTAGAAGCTATCATAATTTTAATAATTAGATTAGTTATAATACATGTATATATATATATTATATATACTATATATTATTATTTTTAAATAATTATATATATAGGCATAATAATATAACATATTCATAATAATTATATATACTATATATCTATATATAAAATATCTTATTAATAATATATTAATAGCTATATATTAACCTTATTTTATATCATCGTGGCATTAATATATTTTGATAATTTTTTATATAATAATTAATTATACTACTTTATTTCACATTATATTATAAGATAAATATGATTCTTCATATATTACTAATTAATACGTTATATATTCCAACATATTTATTTTTTAGTATAAAATTTTATCTATTATATTATACTATATATTGAGAAAAATTCTTTAAAAATATGTCTAAAGGAACATAACGTTGTTTACATACATCTATGTAAAAAAATTAAAAATATAACTAAAAAAATAATATGATTTAAAATTATCAATAGTAATCACAAATTATTCACACAACAACCAAAATAAATTTCGCCTATAATATCAAATATATATATTAAGACTATATATATATAGGGTGAGGTAGAACCTAAGTCATATAATAATATATATATATATAATCTATCTATAATATAATAAATATTAATAATAACTATAGTAATAATAATTAAACTATATATATAGTTAATATATCTTTAATATAGTATATACATATATAATATATAGATGTTGAATGATCGTTGCCCCCTGCTTCTAAAAAGCGCGAGGATAAGAGTAAAAATATAACAATATTATATATAATAATAATATATATAATATATAATATATATATCAATATATATATATATATATATACAAATAATACTATAATATATAACATAATTAAAGGATATTATATATATTATATTATACTACAAATCACTATATATATATCATCTGTCACACACAGCTTTTATATTTATTTAAAAGAAATCGGAGTATTCTTAAATATATAGCGTATGGGGTTATCGATGAAAATTTTTAAATCTACTGCTTACTTAATAAATGTTACATAATGTCAAACAAATTTTTTCTTTGTAGAATGTTCAGGAATGAAAATACAGGTTGTTATTAGGGAATAAGCGTTCTCGCTCTAAAAAATTAAAAGTTAAAACTTCTTGTGTGTATCCAAATAAGTACACACACACACTTATGTTTATGTTGTGTGTTTTACTTTGTTAGGATTTTGAAGTATTAGAGAAGTAACGGTACCAACGATTGTTATACATATTACTATAATTATTAGAGATAATATAATATTAATAAGTAATTATATCTATATAACGTATATATATATATTATATTTAAATATATCTAATAAGTATATAAAAATAATTTATAAATATCATATAATAGCTTTATAATATAATAATACTATAATTATATCAATGTAGTGTCAGAAATTGTTCTTTAGACGCTTTAATATTTCTATTACTAAAATCAGACTTCTGTGTTCTGATAGGTCTTCAGACATCAAGACATGTCGGACACGAGATGTGTAAATAGTATTATCGATTCTATATTATAGATGCATAATGTGACTGTTTAATAAAAGTTTATACTGTTCCTTTCTTATTGAATTATAAGCAAGATATTTTTATAAAAGAAATCTGTTTTATATTTTTCATAGCAATAGTATGGATGGCTTTCTCGTTAATAAGAATAATAAGTGGGTTCTTATCTATTAACTATTTTTAGAGAGATAAAAGATTTTAAGTGGGAAATGAAAATTTATTTCTTTAAGCAGAGAAATCTTATAAAAATTTAAAAACAAAGTGTAAATGTATTTAATATTAAAAAGAGTAAAGTTTTAATTCTAATACATTTTAAAGTGGATTTTAATTGATTGTTTTGTAATATATTCTTTACTGTACTTATTATACGAAATAAATGCAAATGAATCATAATATATATCGACTATATATATTATATATATAATTAATTTTCTATATATATATATAACTAACGCTATAGCAATATTTATTTTGGCACTTTTGACTTGTGATTCTCTTTTGGTTATACCTCGTGCAAGTCAGAATTTACACTGAGAATAGTAAACCAATAGAGTATAAATTTTAGAACCTGACCTCCTTTACCGAAAATATAGTAATGGGATCTTGACCTTGTTCCTTTTGCTAGATTTTTCCTTCTTGGATTTTGGGACGTCTGTTGTTACATGAAAATTCGGAGTATTCGTTATACATTCACTCGTAATATTAACTTGATTTGGTTCTGGTGGCTTTAATTTGGAGTCACCGAAATTTAACGGAAATCAATATAATCTTTTAGAATTTTTTAATATATTTACATTATTTTCAACTGTTTTATAGTAGAGAAAAGCAAAAGAACTGTATTTATTTTCACTGTTTTATGGCACTTCTTTCTTTCCGGATAGGACTTTTTTAGGCTTTCAAATTCAAGATCTATTTAGATGCGCTCTACACAACATGGCTGCATTCGAGAACCTAAGTTCTTCTAATCCGTGTTTAAGATCGACGCCAAACCTGGACTGTCTCAGATCTACGATTCTTTTGCAGGTCACAGTTAGATTCAGGTTTGCCATCGGGGCTGCTCGATACTTCTACTTTTAAAGTCTCCGTTGAACTTCGGCCGCCAAAACTGGAGTGGTCAAATTTTATTGGACTCTATGGTGAGATGGATTTGAAGTATATTTTATATGTACACCGACTCTATGAAGGTAAAGATTTATACAGGCCACATGGTATTCCACCGCACATAATATAATAATATTGAGACATACGCCGTACATATAGTAATTCCATTAATCATCTTTCAACTGCCAGAGCGTGTAGATAAGGCTCGATGATTGTGAACTGTCACATGTAATCGACTATAATGCTATCCAATTTCTTTATTATAAGTAATTAAATCAATATTTCATTCTTTTGGGTAAGTCAAAAATTGATAAAAGAGAGCTGAAGCAACCAAGATGTAATAAAATTAAATTGGGCAAAGTTTTGATTTTTATAAGAAACAATTCTGAAAGTAACGATTTAAAATTTGCAACATAATTCATATTACAAAAAGAATAAAAAAATGTTTATAATTATAATAAGGTATATTAAAATCAAAGGAGCAATAAATATTCAACTGTTTATTGGCTCACAATATCTTTATTAACTATTGTGATCAAAAAATGAATACAATTTATAGACTATAAGAAACCATAATGGGCTGATAAGGTTATTTCCTATTCTGCTATCAAATATTTGGCAGATGCGAGAAGCTGCAAAGCTAAGTAGTTAATTAAAACCAGCTACCATATATGTGTAAATTCAACAAATTTAACATAGCAACTACAGCCAATGCAGGTGTCCATAGTAATATGATAATGATATAAGTTGAGAAGAGCATACAACCACAATCTGTAAAAAAGGGTCACTGTCCAGAATGCTTTACAAAACCATAACTCCCTAAGATTATTTATATTTTTTAATTATACATACCACAACCATCAAAAAAAAAGATGACATGTATATCACTAAATAATTAAAGTTAATCCACAACAATTATTGACGACATTGAATCAACTTGTCGAATAAACAACAACACGGGATTTTTCCCAATCAATGAAACCAACCAAGAACAGCTATTGCATTTTAATTATAATTTTATGTCGTAAAAACATATATACTACTAGCAGAAATAAAGTTTCATCCTAAAAAGAATTTGTAATACGATCATTTATACGTGGATGAGAGACATCCTATATCTTTAGATCATTTTATCACAACTCATATAGAAAGCAATATATTCACTATATATAATATATATATTTATAATATATGATATATATAAGTCTATATATCTATAATAATAATATAATATATATATATATAATAATATATCAAAAAAAGTATTTTAAAATTATAAATAATAAAATATATAAATAATACTAATATAAATATAATATATATATATATATATATATATATATATATATATAATATAATTATATAAAAAATATATCTCATCAACTCGTACCTTCTCTAGTAGAACTCCTAATCTGTATCCTTTTCACCCAATTATATATATATATAAATAAATATAAAAATATAGAAGATAATATATTTAATATATATATACTAATTAATATATTCTATTAAATATACTAAATCCTATAGGAATATACTAGTGTGTTTATACTACCATAAAATGAAAGCAAGAAGGATTATAAAGATAAAATACAAAAAAATGTAAATACATAACGAATAAGAAAAAAAAAATATTTAACATAGTTTAAATCAAAAAAAAAATGAACGATGAAATTTGGATATATATAATAAATTAATCATAATTAAGTATAATATATATATAATATAATTATATAATATATATAAATAATTATAATTAGATAAAAAGAGACTCAAGACTGAACAAATTTTAACAAATGACTGTATATTAGAGAACATTTTTCATACCTTAGTAATATGAGATTGATGTAGCTGTTATCAGCAATGATGAATACCTAAACTATTGATACTAGAGTTTTATATAACACTTAAACAATGTATTCAAAAAATAGTTTTTAACAAAAGTGAATACAAAAAATGGAGTGGGAGGGGGAGAGATAGAGTTGCTATATTTCTGATATATCGAGTGCTCTGTAAAGCTATAGAAGCTGGGTGTGGGATGTTTCAAGAACATTATTATAGAGCATAATATGATTAAATTTAATCGAAAGAATGGTAAAAGTGTGTTATGTGGCATTTTAAATGATCATTATGATAATGATATGAAGTCCATAAGAATAGTGAAATCATATACTTTACGAACATGATCTTATAAAGATAGGAAATCGTGAGTGAAGTGCGGGGGAGAGAAAAACTGCAGGAGTGGATGTGTTAAGTGAATA